>JACJUM010002477.1:11126589-11151593 GCA_020976665.1 Heortia vitessoides
ACTTCTCTTAGCGATGCCAAAAAATGTTTTCATGTACACAAATGCGAGTTAATCTTTGTATAAACAAATTTAAAACTACAAGAACTAATCAAATTTTTTATGACTTATTTAGAGTACATTAAAAACCTAACAAAACAAGGCCTAACTAAAGGAAGCTTACAGTTTTTATTATCATCTCTAAAGAATACTGTTCAGAATACGCCGAGAAGCAAACGTTTCTGAGGTCAAATGAATTTTTAATAGTAAAAACCAATGAAATTAATAAATTTTCACGTTGCTATTTCATCATGATGTTTTGTTCGTAATAGTCTGCCTACTATTATTATATTCGAAATAGGGTTGACGTTGTATACAAATATGAATCAGTATTTAAATTTTCTCCAATATTTATAAAAATTATTGTATACTACCTCAATCAGCTGAGTTTTTATGAGAACATGAGTTTCATGATCCCGTAGAAATATTAAGGTTATCAGTATCATTAATGAGATGGAATCTAGTACTTCCTTGTGTGAATATTATATTGTTTTAATTTATTACATTTTTGACGATTTCAAAATGCTTGTAAGTGAATTAACTTCTATGTTTTCAATTTACGTGTGGTAGAACTCATGCAAAAGTAATCTGCATTGGTACCTCTTTTTCACGTTATTTCTAATTTCTAGCAGTGTTTGCATTTCTATGTTCTGGCTTGAAAGGTGAGAGAGGCTGTGAAATTACTGGGTAATGTGACATAATATGTTGAACTCACAAGCTTGGCAAAGTGCTGGCGATATTCTTGTATTATTACAAGCTTCTATATGTTGCGAAGACGCTTATTATTGCGTAGACTGTATGCATGTTTCCAAGTCTGGTCTAGTAAATTAAAATAAAAAATCAGCAAAAAAAAATTAAAATGGCGGCGCATCCCTCTATACTGCGGGCGATGCATCACTGTTCTCGATGATCGTAATAAATTATTTGATCCTATTCTGTTGCTATCCAGTGGTATAATTTATTTAGGATGAATTCGAAACAACGCCAAATAAAACAATACAATGCCAAACTGTATCCCCCAATTTTATTTTCATTGTTTTTTGGATTGCTCGCGTATAGTAGCAAATGTCAATACATATTGACATCAAAATATTAATACATAATAAGTATAGAAATATAGCTTCCAAAGACGACTCTGTGGACACTAAACCTTAATCTTAAGTTTTTAGTTGTTTCTAATTGTTTGCTCATGAATTTTCATCGCACATCCCCGTAACGAACTTAAAGTATTTAGACCCTAAAATAACAAACCAATTCAAGTATACGACATACATTCGTGTACTGGTGAGTTACGATAAAGCCTTTGAGAAAGGTCGCTAAGTGATCCCTTGTCGTGGTAACTTCATTGGGTGACATTGTCTTGTTGGACAATCTTTTGATCTAATTTGAGGTTGTTTAACGTGGATTATTTAGTTGTTGTTTGTATAAGGAGAGGCGAAACATAAAGCTCTTGAGAAACTTAATTATTGAAAGTTAGGAAACCATTACGACTTGATCATATCAACTATTTGAAGCTCTTTTCTGGATATCCCCAAGAAAGGGATAATTTTGCCCGTAATTACCGTGCTGGATGCTGCTGTCCATCTCCGTTTGTCCGTCCTGTCTTAATCGACTCTTACGACACCTGGTACTATGCTACACTATTGGCATCTCACGCCTAATCATTAGGTTTCAGTTATTTTGAATAACTAATAACGCTCAAGATAGGTAAGGACAATTTCCACAACTCATGTTGATTGACGTTGATTATTATTAATATTTGCTAGTTATATTGGCCCAATTACATAACAAATGCAGTCATCTTTTAACTCACTTGTTTACAAGACTTATACGATTATAATCAAATAATGGTGAGACAATCACAACAAAATATTTATATACATATCGACATAAATTATTTAAATAATAAAATCGAACATTCTCACAAGATGACAGACAACACTTCGTCCGAATAGTTGCTCAACTATCTGTACAAATCAGAAATATTGACTCATTTATTCTTATTTTTTTCTTCTAGAATTTGTCATTATAATTATCTATGTCTTACACTGACATATTTAGTCGATATTTTATCCACTTCAAGCAGTGGGAAATTCGCAGAGCAGAACTTCTTTCCCTTGTACTAGGTGTATACAACGATGACGCTGTATACAACCGAAATAGTAAAACCCAAATGCACAGCAGTGGCCTCGTCGCGAAATCTGCGGTCTGCGATTGCCGACACGCTGGCCTTTCGCGGAAATAATTGATAAAATGCCCTTTTTCTTAGAGAAGCCTATATCCAGAAGTTATCTTACAATGGCTGATATACTTATGTAGATGATGAAACATATAATAAGGTTTTTAACTCGTGAAAACTGTTGGGAACTGGCAGAGCAGAATAGTACTTCTCCCTGTACCAGTTGTCGTAAGAGGTGACTAATGTTTTAAGGTAATAGAACCGAAGGTTGACGCTGTATTCATCCAAAACAGTAAAACTTTAACTTACAGCAGCATCCCTGTCGCGAAAGTTGCGGTCGGCAATTACCAACAAGCTTGCTTTGCGCGGCAATTATAGACAAAATTCCCCCTTTCTTGAGGAGGCTCATGCCCAACTTTCAATGGCTGATATGATGATGATAAATACCGCTTCTGCCTTAATAGTATAACATGACAAGGTATGGTATAACGTACCAGCTATGCAATGATTTAATTAGGACGAGTAAACAAATGCGCAGTTAGTAGTGATCACCACAAATATAAATAATTTGTATTGATATTTATGTACGTTCTATGTCTGGGTATTGAACGTATTTGAGTATGATATTTATGACTTCATCGTTATCAGATTTCCGTGCTTTACACGATTTATCACGGAGTCAGATCAATGTAGATGTGAGATGTTGGGTGAATTTTTTGTTATAATATTATAATTCCGTGCAAATATCATTTCATTTAGTTGAACAGGTAGAATAAAAGTGCCACATGTGATTTGTCGTGCGATATAATCCGCGCTCTCAAACGGTGCGACCCGAGGGAGTGTTCATTCCTGTTATGAGGGTACGGAGGGGGCGGATGATTTGCTTTGCATTTTTCATTTTTATCCCTATGGAGAGCGTGATGACGCACAGCTTCCCATGACCGTGCATATTAATTTTCGTTGTATAGAAAAATGGCTAAGTGTTGGTTGTTCATCATTTTCCCCATATACACAAACATAAATCACACCTGTGTCCCATCGGGGTAGGCACAAACTATGGATCTCCGTTTGCTACGATCTCGGCACACCCCGATCGCGTCTATGATTATTTTGCATTAGTCTTTTCGTACACGTTCATTTATTTTTAGTACTAATCAGGCCCTTCTTTAACACCTCTTCTACCCGGTTAAGGTATTGTTGCCTAGGTCCTTATATATACCTTATATCAACTTATTCATTCACTATCGCTATTTTATTTGTGCAATCATTCTACTTACTTTGTTTTAAAATTAACTCGTTGTATTCCTTTATCGGAAATTTTACGAAAAGAATAGTGTGTATATAATAGGAATGTAAATAATAGGAATGATGTGTCTCATATTTGTTCATTCGCAATGACTTTTCTTTGGAATCACCTATTATGAAAGGTGTATCCGGAGGACCTTAAGTCTTCCGAGATTTAGATGAGAAGCTAAATTTCTTTTAAAAGAGGAGAGGTACTAGAATCGACAGATTGCGGTATATCTACCCGGAACGGTGCAGTTCAAATGCACTGGGCGGGAATGGGCAGCAGCATCCCCATCACGAAAGCTACGCTCTGCGATTGTCAACACGCTTGCCCAGCGCAGCAATTATGGGCAAAATATTCCTTTCTTGGAGAGGCTATTCCTTTCTTTTATTGGCTGGTAGGATGATGGTGATGATGATTTCGGGAAATTATATATCTGACGGTTTTGGTACCACAACTACCACTTACGACACCTTTTACAGATAGAGATACTATTTTACTCTGGTGTTACTCGAATGTATTAATTACTGAGTACAAAATTGATTAAGAATTACACATGCAGCACAATTTGTTAAGGTGTCAAAATCGATAATGAACTTAAATAATTCTTATTTATAATAATAATAATAATAAAAGACAAATAATACAGTATATCTTATAGACTAGCTATGTCTATAAGATATACGGTATTATTTGTCTTGTCTTTGCCTAAACACTTACAACCTACATAAAACTATCACAGAAAAAATACATAAGTACACAGAACTAAAACAAGAAATAGTTAAAATATGGAATAAAGTGTACATTGTACCGTTGTTGCCTTAACCTACCAGAAAGCACTTACATCACTATGCAGAAAGCGGGTATTCCTAACACCTGCCGTATTGTCCGAAAGTTCTTGCAAGATGATACTCCTTCCCCTTATCATGATCCCGAAGTTCACTTGGCCTAGGCCCGTGAATTTTGGTTATGTACCGAGGCACCCTCAGTGTTTCGAAAAATTGAAATCCAATAATAATAATTTAAGATCTCCATTGTTGGTATAATAAGATATAATTTAATATTTATATTTATATTGTAGCTTTTACGCAGGGAGGCACATCTTCCTTTATCATCTTCTTATCTTTTTTTTCTTTAAACTAAATAGTTTTAACATGTTAACTCAGTGGCCACAAAACGAAATGTCGGCTTATTCCGCCCTCATTAAAGCGAACACTATGTTAAGATGAGGGTTCAGAAGTTACTTCGTAAACAGAGGTTTTGTTAATTGGACCGATTCGAAGCCCGTATTTTCCACTGAAAGGTGAAAATTGCGAAGGGGTGAAGGGTAATTTGTATTAAATATAATACATACCTTCAACAGGCTTTGCAGGTTTGGAATATAAACAAAATTGGTTTAATTCAATTTACAATCTTATCTTACAAAAGTTATTCATTCAGTGATAATTATCAAAATAATACGGAGCCGTATTTTAATTGAATATATTCAAAGATAAATAAATTCTTAATCTAAATTTGTAAGTTTTAAATTTGTAAATAAGTTTAAAAAAAATTTAGCATTCAGAAGAAATATAGACTTACCCTTTTTTCTTTGGTCATACCTACGGTTGGAGTAGGTTATCTTCTGCCATTAAAATATATCCTACCAATACCATTCCGCTGCGTAGGCCTCTCCTTAATGGACTTCGATGTTACGAATTATATTTATATAAGAATAAAAAGGCTAAACGCCAATTCGTACGATAATAAAACTATACTCGTACATACATAGTATATATAAATAATATATCAATATAGTATTACCATTTTATTGTTATATACACCTGCCAGCAACATATCAGTATAGATTTTATAATAAGTTGTAAACCTACTTAAATAGTTTTTTAATGAGTGTAATATTTCATAATTATGTATAATTATGTACACCTCTGTCAATTCCTAACATCAAACTTGACACGACAAATCCAAACAAAGATTTTTCAACCAAAAAGCCTTACATATAATTACGTCTGTGTTAAGAAAATACATTTGGCCTGTTGCCTTATTCCATTTACATCTCATAAAATTGTTGATCTGTTTTTTCGTAATCCCTTTGAGTTTGTTCTGTAAATAAATGAGGCAGCTAACTTTAAAAAACAGCAAAGTTTTTCTTTTTATCTGTTTCTAAATATCCTTCGGGCTCTTTTCAATTATTGTACATGCGGCTATAAATCTCAAAAAAATCTTGTTCAAATTTGAGCTTAAAAGACGATTATTCACATTGGTTAATTCCTCAAAATATCTTCGGGGCACATAGCTCTCAATCAACTTAGAATTGTATGTAAACTTAATAGAGTTTAATAGAAATTAAACGATTTTTGTAGATCGTTGTTGTAATTTTAGTAGATTGAGATCTGCATTGAAATCATTGGGCCACATATTTAATAATTAAGACAAATACAATCAACCTATTTTGAACTTTATTTGTAAAACCTTAGAGTTTATTACAAATGTTGACAGATTTACATAGATCGATCTTCAAATGTTAATATGTTTTTAAATTGCTTGATTTTGTTTTATTTGCCTTAGAAAAAGAAGCAATTTTATAGATAATATATAAATCTACTGGAATTTTTTTATTTAATGTATTAAAGTCTAAAAAAATATTTCTAAAATAGAGAGTATCAACTTCATCAAATAAAGATGATTATTTGGAATTAATTATAATCATAATTAACCGTCAATGGTATCTTTTATTTATTAATAATCCTTATTACTTATGATAAGTTAATAAGGGTTAATACTTCATTGAGACCTATTGATCTTGATCTCGAAAAGTCGTGAGATACCAGAACCCGTGAGATACCGGAAGCCGTGAGATACCGGTGGAGTAGAATAGAACCTCCTACTACACCAGGTGTCGTAAGAGGCGACCAAGGTGCCGGAACCGGGTGGATATGCCGATATCCATTCGGAAAAGTGCAGCTGAAATACACAGGGTGGAGATGGGCAGCAGCATTCCCGTCGCGAAAGCTACGCTCTGCGATTGCCAACACGCTTGCCCAGCGAAAATCCTCCTTTCTTGGAGAGGCCAATGTCCAGCAGTGAACTTTTAATGGCTGGTATGATGATAATGATGATCTTATATATATAACCTCGCCCGAAAGCATTACTTTTATATATACCTCCCACAGTCAACCTCACACTGACACTCCATTATCATAAACATTTTATATCTATTACTCCCTTTGAGGAGGACACTGTGTTTGCGGGCGAATGCATGCAGCTCTTGAGTGATAACCGGCTGCTCTAGTGGGACTGGGCAGACTCAGTTTTAACCTTTTGTATACAACGAAGTAACTGTCCCCAGCGACGAACATTAGAGGTGCTTCTAATGTTCGTCGTAAGTTGTCAGACAAACTCCGACCCCAAGAACCCACCAGATGCCAGACACCGCCACGTGGAACGCTGGCTTAATCGGAAAAAGGACGACTCGCGGCCTCGCCCACCCTTTCGCTGTCGCAGGAATTGATGAGTCCGGTGATGACGGATTAAGCGATACATGCCTATTACAATTTAAAAAAGATTCTTTATAACTTATAATACAAATTTAAAAGGGGCAATTTGAAAGGAATTCTTGAAATTTCCGATATTTGAAAATAATTTCTCGTCAGCCAACAAATAGTTTAAGTCATAAAACTGGCGATAAGGTGTCGAATTCGCTTCGTTGTAGTGTTCAAATCGTGAAAATGATCAAAGAGACTCAGCTCTCCGTTTGTAAATACATGCACCCTGTATGCATACAACCATTTGTTGGATGCATGCATAGTTCACTCTCACTTATTTCTACCGCCAAATAGCTGTGTTTGCATTGCTATGATCCGGTTCAAAGAATAAGAGAGGCAGAGAAATTACTTACATTTGTGCCATAACTACTTAAAGTTACAAGTTTGGCAACGCGTTAGTGATATCCTTGTGATATTACGAGCGTCTATAGGCTGTGGTGACGCTTACTATCACGCTGACTGCATGCTTGTTTGTGAACCTGGTCTCATAATAAAAAACTACACTTCAATAATAGGTGGATGCCTATGTATGTGTACTCAATTAATTTTGGCATATATTTCTGACGATATTGCACGAGCGCTGTCAAATAAATCTCATACACTGGTCTCGAAGATGTGCATGTTTAAGTGTCCTTACTAATCGTTACAATTATATGATTATTCTAGCTGACCCGACAGAAGTTCTGTCATAAATTAAGATATTAACTACCATAAGTATAACTTCAAGCAGACTCAAACCAGCCAAATGGAGTATGTCAGTGCGGAAAATGCTATAAGTCTGCGACAAAGTGCCGCCCGTAAAACGACACTTTGTAAGAAGAAGCTAACGTCTAACCAATTAAACTTTATTAATACTTTACAAGACTGTCGTAAAGTTTTAGGTACCACCTACAAGAACTAATACATAAAATGCCTTTATGGTTCTTAGTTTAAAATATTTTAAATTTAAGATGGTAACTGTAACTAAAAACGTCGATAATTACATCAATTTTATGCTGAAGGTAACCAAAATATAACATGCTAAGTTAGTGGTGACGAAGTTTCGTTTAATACACAGCTGTCTAATTTTAGTTTACCCTTCCCAGCGTTTTAAAAACCAATTAATTTAAAGATAAAGATTATTAAGATCCCACATACAATGTAGTTACCGCTGCGATATGGCCTAAAAACACCGCTGGTAAATAAATAAGTAATATCATAGATATCTCATACTATCACGCTTAGTAGAGAAAGAAAAATAACTTAAATTATATTGTCATTATCATACCAGCGATTAAAAGTAAGTGCTGGTCATAAGCCTACGCAAGGAAGGAAGAATTTTGCCTATCTTTGCCGCGCTGGGCGAGCGAGTTGGCAATCGCAGAGCGAAACTTTCGCGACGGGGATGCCGCTGCCTACTGCCGCCCTGTACATTTGACCTACAATGTTTCGGATGGATATTACGAATTACCATGGATTGAACTAATATTTTAGAATCTAATGAGTTCTGAAGCGTTCACTAATCATTTTAAAACATCTTTTTAATGGCATTATTACATCTCGAAAACGTCAAATCGGAAATGTTTACATTACTTTAGGATGTATGCAATGAAAAATGCAAATTTCATATTAAAGATCATTTTCAATTGTTTTTCAATGCATGAAATCTTTAAGTAGTTAATTAACTATTTTCTCGTTATTGTTTGCTTTGAACCCGTATAAGTTTGACATTTGAGTGTTTAAAGCAAGCAAATAGAGAACATTAGGAAAAAACCGACGCGTCTACTGTGGTCTTGGTAGAGTTTTTACATGAGGTAGACCTTATACAAAAGGTCTACATTTCTCGATCTTACCTATTTCTACTGCTAAATAGGGAAGGAGACAGTGGTAAAAGGGGTACAAAGATAAGAGAGGCAGTGATCTAAGTAATGGGGCACAATGTTTTCAAATCAAAAGGTTGGCAACGCGCTAGTGACATGCTTGATTGTCGACCTGGTTTAATAAAGAAAGAAAAAAAGGGAAAGTAACGGTTACGTTCTAGCCATGCCTGAACTAGTTGCAATTTTTCTACTAAATATTATCTTTTATGTAAAAAGTTTAATAAGCCACGTTCTCAATACCTTGAAAAAAGGTAGTGTTTTTAACTTGTTTTCGATTTAATCTTGCGTGATTTTATTTTTTATAATTGTTGTATTAGTGTAGTTGTCACTGATCTTGTTCGTAAAATAGTTTTATTCTATATCCGTGAATAATTATCCCCTCATTCCTTTGTAAGTCGATGTGTTTTTTTATTTCTTAAAGATTGCGTAGGTTCGAATTTTGCTACTGTATGGAACTTTTCGCTATTATCAAGGAAGAAAACTAAAAACTGGTATGCGGACTATCTGTGACTAACATAAAAATCGTGAATATTTTTTGCAAATCTTCCTCGAACTCCTTAAAAGAGGAACTGAATTTACACAGATATCAAGGTAGAAAGCTAAAAATCGGTACACACACTTGTGTTACCAATGAAAAATTAAAAAAAAAATGTGGTAAACTTTCTACAATAAGGAAAATCCCCCTACAATAGGAAATGGAAATTTGTAAACCATATTACCCTGAATTCACCGCGAGTGAAGCCGCGGGCATATTATTTATATACAGATGATATCGATAAAAATTAAAGTGAAAATCTCGTCGGTATTAGTATCGAATAGTAGTTGGAGAAAAATCGATATACTTTCATACTCATAAATGGAAAAGGTATTTTGTAACAACGCAAATTTTAGTAAAATAATTGCAAATATGATATATAATATTTAACATACATGTTAAATGTTTGCAATTATTTTACTGTAATTGCTATTTTCAATGGCCTGTAAAGTCGGTACTCAATTTTTCTATTCGGTAGAAAGTTTCTATAAAACTTGTTTAAGGCCTTAGTAAGTTTTGTTTTTATTGAACAATGCATCAGTGTTTGTGTTATCTCGGCAGATTCTCCAAAAAGTTTTGTCAAGAGACAAGTATTTCACAGCTAAAAAAAAACAACCGTAAATCCAAAAGGCTATTAGCGCCGAGCCTTAAACGCGACCCTGCGATTTATTGCCAGAAAATCGTTACAGTCAAAATCAACCGGCATGACAACTCTGTTGCCTCATTTTAATTCTTTATGACAGGAATTATTTACTAGAAAAGTAAAAAAATGCGATTGGTTGCAAGTTTCAGGCTGAATCTGAATCCGCACTTTTTCAATTCCTGAATAATGTAACACGTATTATGCTCCTGAAACCTTAGTGGACATACCTTCATAGTGTTATTATTCAGATATACCTGAGTTCTGTGAGGTACCGGTAGAATAGAATAGTACCACCCACTGCACCAGGTGTCGTAAGAGGTGACTAAGGTACCAGAACCGACGGATGGCGGTATATCCATCCGAAACAGTGCAGCTCAAATGCGCAGGGCGGGGATGGGCAGCAGCATTCCCGTTGCGATAGTTGCGCTCTGCGTATGCCAACACGCTCGCCAAGCGTGGCAATTATGGGCGAAATTCTTCCTTTCTTGCGGAGGCTTATGACCAGCACTTAACTTTCAATCGCTGTTATGATAATGACAATATAATTTAAGTTATCTTTCTTTCTCTACTAATGCCTATGCCCAGCAGTGGACTTCCAATGGTTGGTATGATGATGATGATGTATACCTGCAATATTAAACACAGCGCAGACGTCGCATAAGTTGCATGATTTTGTAATGAAAAAGCAGCAAGTTCGGAATATAACTCTACTTCATTGGAAATACCTACTTTTATACTAATATTATAAAAAGGAAATATTTGAGTGTTTGTTTGGTACGATTTAACTCAAAATCTACTAAAAATTCAATTGTAATAATTCTTTGACTAATAAATAGCCACGTCTTCCCAAAGTAAAATAGGCTATATTATATTTTATAAAATTGAACTATAAATATCTAAAATGGAGTTTAACGGGGCACGATTTATTTTATATAAATAACTACTATTTTGATTGTTCTTGTCTTAATAGAAATCGCGGGACATTGCTAGTTGTTAATAAATGAAAATGCTTAAAAATACTGCTTCAGAATTTTGCTTGTAAAATAAATTTTAATTAATAAAATTGACAAAATTATGTGGTTAGCACAATGTTTAAAAAGGACAGAGATAGTTTTTTTATTTTAGATTATTATAGAACAACAAAAGTAACGTAAAATCTACATATAAATAAGATCACGAGTTAGTAGCTTCTAATTTAATTCGATTTGTACGCTATTAAAGACAATAAATCTCTACTAAACATATATAATTTGGTTTTTAATTTAATTACATTTTTATATTCTTTTAACAATAACGGCTAATGGAAGCCCAAAAATTATAGTAAATCTGTTGAATATATGTTTCAAAAATAAAATTAATTCAGTCAAGCAAAACGTTTTAAGCTCGTTTTTCCGTTTCACACAAAGTTTATATGAGGTCTACCTCTATATAATCGTTCTCATAAGAAATAGAG
Organism: Heortia vitessoides; assembly: GCA_020976665.1. Lineage (NCBI taxonomy): Eukaryota > Metazoa > Arthropoda > Insecta > Lepidoptera > Crambidae > Heortia > Heortia vitessoides. The sequence goes on from JACJUM010002477.1 coordinate 11,138,128, forward strand.
ATAATAACTATTTAGGCTGATACAGGCCAACTGGTGACTATAAAATGACATAAATTTTGCTTAAAAATTATATAGTTCTGAAAACTTTCTTATTTTTTTTTGGCAAATCCAATGCTGAACTTCTTAGACGTCAATTCCATAGCCACTGGAGAGACAAATGAGACCATTTATTACTGAACGATTTGATTGCTTCCTTCATCGCAGAGTTTGCGGGGTTGTAGAGCATTCATAACAATTTATTTAACAACAAACAAAGTTAAAAGTCGTGTTTTTGCTATGGTTTTTATACAACAGGCTCAACGGCGTAGATGGTACTGATCCTGTCTTACATGCCAAAGGTCATGGGTCCGATGTCTTCGGTGGGGCTCATGATAAATATTAATACGAAGATATTTATGTTTGTCCTGTGGCTTGTGGACAAAAATATGTAATTAAGTAATATATTTGTGATTCCTCTGTTTTCTGGCGTCCGTAAGACAAGTGCTTTAAGCGACTTGTCACGGAGTTAGGTCAATATATGAGATTTTTAAATATCGTATTACTTTATAAGTATGGTCACTTTTATATTTTTACTGTTACCCAAGTCACAGTATAAGATTCTATTAAAGAAATCTTATTGGCCCAGTGATTTATCCGAACATTATTTTTCAGTGTGACAATTGAAGTTAATCGGCTCGCCGCCATTCTCTCGGAATTTAGTAGAATGAAGAAATAATTCTAAATTTAGGTGACAGAGCCGTTGAATGTTAAGTATATTATTATAACGAGAATAAAGTAGAGAGTAATGAGTTTTTAACTTATTTGTTTTTTCAAAGTAACAATTCGTACACTTTTTTAGGATGTCGCGTTTTCTTCTTATCTGGATTACATTTGGCTCAAAGGTAAAAAAACTAGCATTGTTTATAAATTGGAAAAGTGTATACCGTACATCAGTCATCTTCAAAAGGACACCTGTTACAGAGAGATGTACTTTTCTACTCAATTGGTACTCTACAGCTACTCTATTGGTGCAAAATTTCAAGTGTCCAACCTTCTAGTTCAGGTTCTGCGTTGATATGTTAATCAGTCAGTTATTCAGCTTCTTTTTTATTGTATATAATGATAAATATTTTATATACCAGCAAGTAATAGCAAATGCAAATATAATAAAATAGCAAAATAGCAAAAAAAAACGCGTTTTTTATATTGTTTACAGAACCTCCATAGTTCTGTAAACAATATAAAAAACGCGTTTTTTTTTCTTACCTTATAGTCAAACAAGTCCTTTATTGTCTCGAATAATCATGGTACGGTTGTACCATCGGGGTTCACTGCTAGACAACGGAAATTGAAAATTCTTGTAAAAACCTAATTAAAATGGCTCGCTGACAGGAACAAACAAGCGCAGCTGTTTCGCATTGCTTCTAAAGATTCTTTTACTTTCCTTCTTGTTCGACGCTGCTTTCAATTACGTTTTTTTCCATGAATTTCCATAGGAATCCAGAAATTTGTATATTTTTATACTTTATGTATATGTATATTTGTAAATTTGGATTTACTATTATTAGGTTTAAGGAAAGAATAGTCGTGAGGTACCGGTGGAGTAGAATAGTACATCCTCCTGTACTAGGTGTCATAAGTTGCAACTAAGGTACTAAAACCAACAGACGGCGGTATATCCGTCCAAAAGAGTGTAGGCAAAGGGAAGTGGGGATCGGCAGCAATATCCTTATCGCAATAACTGCGCTCTGTGATTTCCAACACGCTTGTTCTGCAATTATGAGCAAAATTCCCCCTATAGCCTGGGAGGCCTTTGTCCAGCTGTAGACTTCTAATAAGGCTGATATATGAGCATGATAGTAAATTTGAGATAGTATATAAAGTAGCCTAGCCTTCTTTAAACTAGCCCTCCACATGCGAATTTGTGCGCAAGTTTTTAACTTTTTCTCATCCCTAAGGAACTCTAGCTATTCCAGGAAGTCTATGTCGTTCTCCTAGATAACTAAACTGTGCAAAAAATCGTGCCGATTGCTTTAAACAAAATAAAAAATCAGTTCTAACCCACAAAAAATGTATTTTGTTTTAAAAATAGCCTATGTATTATTAGAAGATCTTGTAGAATTACAATAAACTCTATGCTAAATCTCATCCAGATCTATTTAGCTGTTCCGTTGTGAAACAATAATCCGTATTTATCCACTAATACCAACTTTTGCGTTTGTTATATTAGCAGGATAACTAGAATGATACTGATAAGAATTTCATTAGCCTTGGTAGCCTTTGAGCAAACTATGAAATTCACAAAATATCCGACTATCGTTAATTTTGGTGTAAGTTAATTCATCGCCAACAAATGAGCTACGGGTTGTCAATTGCAGGATACTGTAGGACTTTCAAAGAGATTTCCAAGATCTGATGTCATCATCATCATCATGTCGGAATCAAGAATCAAGAATGAGGAGATTCGTAATAGAAAAAAGTAACCGACATTGCCCGGCGGATTAGTAAATTGACATGGCAGTGGACAGGGCATTTGGTACGCAGGATCGATGGCTGATGGATCGATAGTTTTGAAATGGAGACCAAGTACTGACAAGCGCAGCGTATAGTTTCCAACCGCAAGATATACAGACAATCTTACTAAAACCGCAGAACCGCGCTGGAAACAGGCTGCATGCAAACGCTCCTGTTGGAGATTATTTGGTGAGGCCTATCTTGCTGATACGATGATGTTGATACCATTTTATAGTTATGTATAGCGTAGCTTTACGACAAAAATGCTGCTGCCCACCCCCGCCCTTTTGCATTTGAGCTACACTTCTTTAAGTAAATATACCGTCATCTGTCACAGCTTATCTTATGAGAAAATAAAATAAGTATTTTTACCTACCGACTGAATAGACCATTTTTATATTAGGATACTCTTTTGTTGTTTATTAATTTGAGGTAGCCGTGAGGTATAAGCATAGTCGAATAGTACCTCTCCCATTACTGCGTATTGTAAGAAGCGACTAAGGTACCAGAACCGATAGATGGCGGTATATATATCCGAAACAATCTAGCTCAAAGGCTCAGGGCGCAGATGTATAGCAGCATTTCCATCATGAAATCGGAGTTCTGCAAATGCTAACACGATTATACAGCGCGGAAATTTTGGGCAAAATTCTCGCTTCTTTGGTGAGGCCCATGTCCAGCGGTGCACTTTCATTGGCTGATATGATGATATTTTAATTTTCACAAAACAGCCTCCCAAGATTTTAATTAAATCATTAAAATTTTACAACGTCTAGAACTTCAAATTTTCCAACTGAATATCGCATAGGCATCTTTCATCGTTATGGAATGTTGATAAAACAAAGCTTTATAATGATTGCTTTCGGTGGATCGGATTAAAGGACCCTAGAAATTTACGTTCAGGTAAAATTGAACCGTAATCTTATATCGTTTCTTCTGTATTCAATTTCAATATCCCATCAAGTGGTAATTCAAACTATCGAGCTCCACTTAAGTCTCAAACCAATTACCTGCCTTCTTGAAACTAAAGTGATCTTGAAAGGTACAGCTTTAAGGTAACTTCGATAATACGTTATTTAAGAATATCATTGGCTAAGAAAATTTATCATTATTTTCTTGAAAGTTGGCAGTGTTGATAGTGAATATAGTTCTCGCAATGCTTACATATCAACTGCTCAAAACTGCCTACAGGTGGAGTTTTAATCCATAAAAAATAACAACTTAAAGACATACATTTTAATTTTTTTTTGCATTTTATTATCTTACACTCAAATGATAAACGAACTACAGTACATTTCCCATTGATAGGACATTAAAGCCTATTCGATTTGAATTTACGGAATACTTTCAGGCCCGATGGCGCAGATGGTAGTGATCCTGTCTTGTGCGCCAAAGGTCGTGGGTTCGATCCCCACCCAGGACAAATATTTATCTGATCATATGGTTTATTCTGTGTCTGGGTATTAAATATATATATTTTAAGTATTATATTTGTGATTAGTCTTTTGTCTAGCGTCCGTAGCACAAGTTTTGAAGCGACTTACAACGCAATCAGGTCAATGTATGAAATGTTGTGAAAATTTATTACTTTCTTTGTTTAGTTTAATTTGCAATATTTAACCTTTTATAGTCCCTTGGCACCTTCCTTTCCAGAAACCAGAACGAGATTAAAACTCCCACTCTGGGATTCTACTATATACCCGGATAAAGTTTGAACGGGCTGTTAGTAGTAACATGAAGTTAGTATAGAAGCCGAAAAATATTATTTATGATTATGAATAGAGAAAATGTCATCAAAGGTCGATTCAGTATATTATGAACAAAAAATACTCAAAGAAAAGAAATTTTATCGAATTGAATTATAAGAAAAATACATTTTTATTTTGTAATATCTTCGTGTTGTTAGCCAAGTCTAAGTCGACAAATAAGCATGCAGTCCACGTGATAGTAAGCTTGCAATATCATAAGCATATCACTAGTGCGGTACCAACCTTGTGACTTGAAGATATTACATCACATTACCCAGTAATTTCACCGCCCCTTACCCCCCAAACCGGAACACAACAATGCCAACACTGCTATTTGGCGGTCATATCATATCTAGTAAATTTTATAATACTGCAGTTACAAGTAACTAAAACTGAATTAATTTATTTTTCTTATGAATAATTATAGTCCATAAATTTGCCGTTTAATATTTATAAAATGTCTGTTATTTTTACTCCTATTTATATAGGCCAAATATTATTTTAGTATGAATATCCTTTTAGTCAAAAACAACAATTACTTTTACTAAATCTCCACCTGCAGTTTTTTAGTTTAATCCCGAACCTTAATATGCTGAAGATTTGTATTTGTTTTATTAAATATGTACTCAAACATCTCTACCTATACCTTAACCTTACCTACCTCTGTGGTCTTAAATCGGGTTCATGAATGTATGTAAATTCATTATTGTTATATTCAACATAGACTATCCAGCCACTGCAGTAAAGGACATCTACCCCAAGGTAGTCTAGCTAAATAGAAGAGAGCCCTTAAGGAATTTTCTTTACGTCTTTCAGCTGTGACGATTAGACATTCATTGGACGTAATATGTTACTATAAAATAAATATTATTATACTCATTTAAAGTTGACAAATGTTTGAAACGGCCCATCTGAGAATGCAACAAATTATGTTGGAATAAATGAGTTGCTTGTGTAGCTGTCGTTAGTCAAGGCGTTTTAATAAAACTCAACGTAATTCTCACTCATTATATTTACTATAACGTTTTTGAAACATTAAAATTCTTCCGTAAACGTCTACATATTTATAAATACAGATTTTCAGAATACCTTTTTCTAAGATCACAACAACATTACATTTATTATAAGTATTTACAATAAATAAAATAGCTATATTTACAACCTAGTCTCAACATTATTTGAATAAATTATAATTATATTTTAAGTTCACGATACATCGATTGACAGAAAATTTAAGGATATAGAAGCAATATTACAATGTTTTATTTTTACAAAATTATCACACCCATGGCAGGATAGACTTACGACATAGAAGCTCAGGAATGTAATGATTTATTCATATTTTGCTTAACAAAATCTTCTTAAACACAGGCCGATAAAATTTAAAATACAACGCGATCAATATATTTGAGAGTGCATGCATATGACCAGGAAAAAGTACAATGTATAATGTACAGACGCAATATATCATTATGTTAACTATATTTTTTACATACATCAAGAAGGGGTATATTTTTAATTAATATTTTTGGGAATTCACACCTTTTACACGTAGTTATTTAACATATTTTATAACGAATTACTACCAGTCATTTCGACAAAGCTTTAGGAATTGTGTGGTAGCTTTTTTAATTATTTTATCAAGTAACGCACTGACTAAACATTTAATGTGTTTGAAATTGCCATAGAAACTATTAATATAAAATACTTTAATAATTTTACAATGACAGAATTTTAACGGCTACTTATTTTAAAAATGAAGTTGCTTCTAAACGGTGTTGAACTGCAACATTGGATATAAACCGAGCTTCAAAACCGATGAAATATATCTATTATGCCTAGAAAACGCATAATTGTGCGAAAATAAGAACTAATGTAAATAAAAACTAATCAAATAATACTGTTGTTATTGTTTTACTACATTTTCATATAGCAATTTCACCACAGAACATCAACTGTTGCTTAATTTTAATAAGAGAAAGTTTGCACCAAATACATAGAAAACGGTAACAGGAATACTACACGAAATTGCATAAAGTAGTCACTGCTAACTAGATTTTTTTTGCATAGGTCTTTTGTCTATCTTATTTTGACTTCATACAGATTTGATAAAAGTACTTACCTCTAAAACCTTAGCCACGAATTAGTGACGAATGAGCACTTTTAAAATTTAGAATAAACACATCTAATAAGAAAATACTAATATTGACAATTACATTAACATTTAAGTTCGTTTACTCTCTCTTTGTCATAACCTACAATATGAAGCGTAATAAACCAATTAAGAAACTTATTAGATAATATTATTAACTATCATTTATAGCAAAATATTATCGACAAAATGACAGTCCACATATTTAAGAAAAAATTGCTAAATTTTTTATAAATAAGTATAGTGCCATAGTACAATGTGTATTGAAAATATAATTTTCATAAATGGCCACATCAATTTAATTAATCTAAAACAACATTCTATTTGTGCATTTTACACTATTGAATCATTAAGCGTTTCTGATTTCGACAGTAGCGGTACACTGCTATAATCTTTCAAATGATCAGAGTTTTTCTTAGACCCGTTATCGAAGGAACTTGCTGTTGGGATCTTAGCTATCCAATTGTTATTACCTACTTTATTTGACTTGTGGTTCCCGATTGAGTTCATTTGACAATCCTTCAGTTTCACCCTGGGTCCATGGCTCACGGAATTGTGGTTTAGAGAATTAACGTTCAGTGATATAGAATTTGATACATTGACCTTGTCTGATTCCTCATCTGTCACACCATTGCTGACAGGCTCAGATGGGTCTGAATGCTGCCGTTGCATTTTAAGATTCTGAAGTAAAGGTTGAGCTTCCTTCTCTAGTTTTGCTATGTCGTTTCCTTTCTGGTTAAAGATACCCGATCCTCTTCTGCTAGATGACCGCGAGCTTTGATCCAATCTATTCCGGAAAGGCGTTAGATGTGAAAGCGAACCGCTCTCGCTCGACTGAGTTTGTGTTTTGGTTAGCGATGGCTTTTCTTTTGGTTCATTAGGATCAACAATTTCTCCTAATAACCAATACGTGACTAGAGTTCCTTTACCCTGTAACAACAATATAATGTTAAATTCGTCTTGGTTTAGCCTGTAAATATAAATGAAAATTGGAAACCATTACTTATGCTAATGCGCTGTGAAAGTGACGTTTAGGTACTGCCGCTGAGAAATGAATAAGTAATGAAAATGTTGAAATATTTTCCTCGACCAAATTCAACATTCATCTGCTCAGAAACACATCTTTTTGTAATGTTTAAGAATAAAATATGTACATTTTTGAAATTATTATGTTCTCTTTAAGATGGCGGTATCTTCACTCGAAATACAGTAGCTCAAATGGAAAAGAGTAGGGAAACTCCCCCCTTCAGGGGGAGTTCTATGTTCAGCTGTGGACAGTTTTAGGGCTGCACTGATGATGTCCTCAAAATATAAGACTTCATCAATTTTTCAGTACCAAATTTATTAATTTTGATAATGTTATGGGTGAACTTTTGTAACCTAAATAAGACCTAAACCTAAAAACACCTAATCTAAAATATACCATATTACAATCTGTTTAAGTTCATTTTGAATTTTTTGGTTGAATAATAAGGATGTGACTAGTTACTAGTATTGACCGTAAAAAATAACAAACTTAGTCTATACGTAACACATACTTTCATCGCAACTTCTCCTCTGCATTCCAAGTGGAACGTGCCGAATGTGTCCAGTAAAGCCTTCGTGTCTGGAGACACGTGGATCTTCAAGGCTTCGCCGTTTGACTCCATACGAGAGGCGGTGTTGACTGTGTCACCGAACAGGCAATACCTCGGCATCTTCAAGCCGACGACTCCCGCCACGCAAGGACCTAAGATGATAATGACTTAACTTTAAAAATTAATTATTTTATATTCAGCACTCATAGTGAAATTACTCTTTTAAGTTCTCTCTTAATGATTTCCGCGAAAATTTTATAAGTAAAATAAATGCATTTATTATTATAGAACATTAAAGCAGTTGTTAAACAGTTGTTTTATTATTAGTAAAAAAAAAATCATTTAACAAGGTTTCTCATTTCTTAAGAACGTCTAAGCTAAAGTAATAAGATTACTTGTATTAATTAAGATATCAACAAGTCATTTATTTATAAAGCACGTCACAGCGTAAACAGCGTTCAGTGGTTTCACCCGCGTAGTTAAGTTCATGTAGGAATAATAAATAAAAAAAACCCTTGTATCATAAGTGACCCGTAAACATTGCATCATTTTAAGATTGCTTCTCTAGCGAATCGCAAAGACCTATTGGACCTTTCGTTTTTGGTTAGGGTTGATCAACATAACGTTCCCCCTTTCACTCCATTAGTTTCCTAAGCGCTACCCAAACCTTTAGACGCTTGTGTTCACAAGAATTATCACTAGCTAGAAGATATTATATCAAATAAACCAGTAATTTCACTGCTTCTCTGTACGGTACTGTAACGGTAGAAATAACTGAGAGAGAGGTACGAAGAGGACGTTTGTATCAGGTTTACCTCATGTAAACTTCTTTGTCTATGAAACATGTAAGAAAGAAACTATTAACGCAATGAATGAGTTTGGGCCAACGTACATACAACCCTATTAATAAAATGATTGTACGGAACATTAAACATTAATCGTCGGCGGTTCACTTGGAAACTGATAAAGTAACGAGACACAAGGCACACAGGCGTGCTCTGTACCATATTTAATATCTAAATGGAAGGTAGGCAAGATTGAAGAAAGATATTTCCTTTATCTCGAATGGAATTTCTGACTAAGGTTCCGTAAATACGCCTTTGTGAGTTATTCGATTTTATTTGATTTGTTGCAAATTGTATTCGGGTACCATTATTTTATTTGTTGATTTTGTTAAGCAACAAATATTGTTATGTTCTACTTTTAAGTAAAGAAAATAGTAAATGTTGAAAATATACCTTGTTTGTTACTTAATACCCAACGTGAAGTGAAAATATATTAGACTAGTTTAAATATAGTTAACACTGCGCATGATCAGTACTTTATATACTCGTATAACAAAAGTCATCAAACTTGATTTAGTCATGACGGCGTAACAGACAACAGACAGCGGGGATGTTAATTGCAGACTGCTATAATTTCCTGACGGAGTTGCGTAAATTTGGTGTTATAGGGTAAGAGTCAAATTGTTCGTTACCGCCTGAATCTTGAACACATCACGATGGTTAACTGATTTGCGGATGAAACTTGGCACGCGTTTGGGGCGCAAATAACACTTATCATACATTTTGCATTTAAATCTTTGAAAATTATAGCCTATATAGGGGACACATTGTCCCCTATTTAAATCATTGTAAAGATTCAGATTATTCTATTGTTTTTTGCTAGAAAGAGTAACAAACATACAATCCTGAATTATTACATGTTTTAGCGTATATAATATTAGGAGGATAATAAGTTTATTTTTTGTAAATATTATCTTCTACATTTAAGTGAAGAAAATCGTGCCTGGAATGCCAAAACGCAATGATTTTTTGTATCCAATAAGGGTAAATCTAGTTTACCTCTCAATTTCTAACTAAAAGTGAAATAAAAATAAATAACAGCTCTTAACTGATACAAGACGTGTTCAATGTTCATAAATCTTAGTCCGGGTTTCACCACCATCAAGTTAAGGTCATAATATCTTATCTGACATATATCTTTGATGCCGACCCTCTAAGTTTTTTCCCACAAAAATGAGATAGCACATATAGCGCGAGAACCATATACCACACCTATTACAATACATCACCTATTATTCTTATAGTAGGCTACTTAAATTAATGTATATTAAAAAATTAAAAACACTTAAAGCATCTAACTAAATGCCTAAAACTATAAAGACCGCAATAAAACTATGGTTATTGTGAATAAAAACATGGGCTGTTCAATATACGAAAAATACGACACAAACCGCCCCGCATTTTCTTCACAATTATCATATCAGCTATCGACAGTATCCTTAATTGCCGCGCTGGGCAAGCGTGTTAGCAATCGTAAAGCGTAGTATCGTGACGGGGATGCTGCTGCCCATTCCCGCCCTGTGGATTTGAGCTACACTGTTACGGATGGATATACAGCTATCTGTCGGTTCCTTAGTCATCTCTTAAGACACCTGGCACAGGGATAAGTAGACTGCCTGTACAACATGGTAATTTATCAAAATAATACTAGTATTTTTAGTATTATAAAGATTAGATTTTCGGCTTATAAAGATTTTTACAATTTCTAGTTCGATGTGCTATGAAAGCGTTATATTAAGGTTTTTAAACTACATTTTATGGTAATTCTAATCAGGATAATGACATGAACTTATAGAATTATGTAGTAACCGGTTCTTGATAAACTAGCATTTTAAAGTCTCTGAAACGGGGTTTACTTAACGATTCAATTACTTAACGGGAACAGTTCTCAAGTTCATCGAAATAAACCACATTTTAAGCCATTAAAAGAGTAGCTTTATTTTGAGTAGTGAACATTTAAGAAAAAATATTTTTAACCTGTCCGTTGAAAGCCGTTCACAATCAAGTTCATAGTAGTTTCAAACTAATATTGTTAATAAACTTTCAAGTGCTGTTTTATTTGTATTACCTTGCCGCCTTTACACCTGTATCTCATCGGGTTAGGCAGAGACTATGGATCTCTATTTGTTACGATCTTGGCAAACCTCTTTCGGTTCTCTGACTCGCATAAGTCTATTTACATATGGTCGTTTATTCTTGGTACTTCTGAATATTTTTTTATTTATAATTTAATTATATAATTGAAAACTCATTTAATTGATAATTAATTAACCACACTTCAAGATGACCTTGGACGACTTATTTTTGAACCTATTGATTGAATGCTAGAAGATAGTGTGGATTTTTATATACAAAGCTGGCTGTATAGTATAAAAGGATCGCGCTAGATGCAAGCTGAATGCAACCGGTCCCTTTTGGAGAGATCTATCCAGCAGTGGACTTCCTACAGCTGATATGATGATAATGATTCAGATAGATGTAGACCAAGGAACACTGATTCGCATTGCTGTGTTCCACTTTGAAGGGTAAGAGAGGCAGAGAAATTACTTGGTAATGAAATATAATGTCTTCAAAACACAAGATATTAAAAGAATAGCATTTCTGGTTTATTAAAAAGGAAAATGATGTTAGTGTACAACTCACCAGAATGCAAACCGATTCTCAATTTGAGCTGATCGTGAGGTCTGTGCCTGATGCGGAATCGTTTCACAGCATCCAAGAGAGCGAGCGCCATCCGTGCCACTTCACAAGCATGCCTGGTTCCGTTGCGTTCGGGCAGACCTGACACTACCATGTAAGCGTCCCCTATTGTTTCCACCTGAGGAGGACCACATACTATCAAATTTCCTGAAGAAACCTTTAGATTTCTTACTTTAGAATAGTCATGTAGCTAATCTCAATTCATTTAAGAGAATTTTATTAATGTTAATAATAAAATATTTTTGGTTAAATATAATTTTTACATATGTATCTTAATATCGCCTAACGAGTGCATTAAATTGTCAAATGTTTCAAGAAAGGAGAATACGATTTTTTCTTACCTCAATAGTAAGAATATTAAAATCACACACAAGCGACCTTTCACTGTATCAGGTTGTTACAGACCAGAGTGTTACGGATTTCAGACAATAGGGGAATCACAAATTAATACTACATATTTTCCTAAACATAGAATAAACACAAGTATTCATCACATAATTGTTTGGTCTATGTGAGAATCGAATCGAGAATCCTTGGCGCGGAAGGTAGCATCAATGCTATCTGCACCACTGGGCTCGTCATAATAATAACATAATACAAACGGTATTATTAAAAAAGAAATATTTACATTTATAAGGAATATTGTATATCCATACCTTATAAACGTCATAGTTCTCCACAATAGAATCGAAGCAAGTGTACAGGTCGTTCAAAAGATCGACGACCTGCATTGGAGTCGACGAAGCCGAAAGAGCGGTGAAGCCTACGATGTCTGAGAAGTAGATGGTGACCTGCTCAAAGGTTTCAGCCACTACTGACTGACCGTTGATTAGTTGAGAAGCCACTGACCTATTAAAATTGATATATAAGAGAAAATATAATATAAAATAATGAATATACGTAATTAAAAAATAATAATTAAAGATTACTCGTAATCTTTACGTAACACTTTTTAAAATATTACTATGTATATATACTAATGAGATTTAAATTTTTTTTTCTATTAGCTCTGATGGATATAGTTTTTTTTACAAATATCTATTTCACTGTAAAAGAATAAAATTATATAATCAAATATATTTCACAATAATTTGTTTTATTTATTATAGTTATTATTTAGCAAAATTTACATGTAATAGAAATTATATTCCATTAATTTGCTGGACTATATGAAACAATACATGTATTATCGTAACATATAATATATTTTCTGGTATAAGAATTATTTGGTGTCAAATTTGTTTGCATGTTCTTTTTTTGTCTAATGCTGTGAATTAACATTTCACGAATACTACAAACCAAATTAAAATATTTGCATAGTTGTAGAGAGAGTGAAACTCACTTAACAAATATTTCAATGCTTACAATTTAAATGAAACAAAAAACCTCAGACTGTATTTACAAAGTTATGCAGTGAAATTGCGGGATTAATTTTTACGCTACATTTGAGAGTAACTTTTGTTTGTGGTTTACTTTGTTTTAAACCCGTGCAAATCGGCCTAAGTAAACAAACCTAGACATTTATGTTTGGAGAGATTTACAGTTAAAATCTCTTTTTTTGGCCTATCCGGATTGAATCGTTTTCCTATGGACTGTAAACATATTTATATTTTCATGTTTATCTGATAATTTTATCCATAAATAATGTCTTACTCTTAGTTTGCTAGTAAAATACAAAAAAATCTAAAACAATCTTTTCCTTAGGAATATATGGTCAGAAGTTGATTTATTGACGGTTACTTTGGTGACTAAGATATTAGAAAAGTGAAAATGAAATTATAATACTGAATATCGATGCCAACAACCAAATATATATACCTTGACATACTAATTCTGTAGAAATAGAATCAATCAGAAACATGATTAAGATTTTACCAATTGATTGCATGAACATCAAATAATAACATTCAGCGAAGTCTTCTCTTTCGAAACTTATCGACTTTAGTAATAC
>JACJUM010002477.1:11166593-11304342 GCA_020976665.1 Heortia vitessoides
GGGTTATCCAATTCAAATATCAAAGAATGGCGAGAATATAACCCCTTAAAATCAATATGGATTTATAATAAAAACTTTTATCCAAAAAGGGCTTGTTCGAAGAAAGGATATCGGAATATACATACAGATAAAATGCTAATATATGTATGAATTCAAACAGAATTTCTATCTCGAGTTTGAAGGTTGATTTGGAACTTCCAGGAAATTTGATTTGTACTTTCGTTTCTCTGAATGTGTGATTAAAGGCAATTTTATATCCGGGTGGTGTTTTGATTGCACACCATTGTGTTTTTAGCAATTTGGGGAGAAGAAATTTTTGAATGGTTCGTGTGAACGTGAACACGCTCAATTTCAAATGAGTCGCTCATTTGAAAGAGTTGCTCATATACTGAGGCGTCCTCAAAATTATATTACTAATAGATATGTACAGTTTAAACGCAAAATATCTCTATATATAATATATTTATATATATTCAAATAAAAATTAATCATGGAACCAAAATGCATAACTCAAAAACGACTGTACCAAATAGGATAATTCCTTTTTGTTCTATAATTCTCAACAGTAGGTTTTTATGGGTTCAATGGCATCAGATATTAATTTGGAAAATTACATATTCTAGGTGAAAGACATAAAAACAGGATTAAATCCCAATGATATTAGATTAAATTGAAAAAAATATGTACTCGTATAAAGGCGCATGCCTGCGGATGACGCTAGCATTATAAATGGGAAACATTTGTTGGTTTGGTACAATTGAACTCAAATCAATTCGACAAATTTATAAACCTTTTTTATTCTTTCACCATTAGAAAGCTACATATTTACCAAGTATCATAGGATATATTTTATTTTATAAGATCAAATTATCAATACCTGAAATTGAATGTGGAAATAAAAAACAACTTGGCAAGATTTACATATAGCGTTTGTAACTATAAATTCAAAAACTACTTAATCTTTTAAAAAATATATTAATGACAAGCTACATTATGATCCAATAATATAGCTAATTTTTGATCGATACGGGAATATCAATTGCATTATTTTTGCTTTCTCTATGAGTACCTAATGTAGTTTAATATTTCATTCGAGTCTCTTTGTACACAGACTAAGTAATTAGTGGAAATGTTGGGTAATCATTGGTTCTTTGTTTTACAAGTTAAAATAAGATTGTAGTAATTGAGTTGCTTTATTTCCTAAGACCGACAAAAACAATAATGGATTTTATAATCTTTATGTATAAAGATTACGTGTCACGGTGTATGACCGGGGTAAACATTTAAACTACTAAGCCGATTTTACTTTTTTGCTTACGTGTCCGGTATGATCTAACTTATTTTAATTTAGAATCGCAATATTTTATAAAGAGATTAGTTAGGACAGGATAACTTCTGTTGAGTCAGCAAGTATATATACATAGATGATATTAAATGAAGTAATATTGCCTCCCCAAATTGACAATAATTTATAATTAAAAGTAAATTCACCTAACATCCCACATACTTTAATCGAACTCCGTGATAAGTCGCTTAAACCGCCTGTGTTACAGATGTCAGACTACTTAAATACATATGTTTAACACCGTGACACAAAACAAATACAAATATCATCACATAAATATTTGTCCTGAGTGGGGAGCGAACCAATGACCTTGGGCACATAAAATAGGACTACACACTACTATCAGCGGGCCGGTTTTTAATTTCATAAGTAATTCTGTGATAAAATTACTTAATATATCAAAATCATGCAGAAAGTTTCACGAAAACCTTAAGTTAAACTAATTTAGCAAATAAATATGATAGCTATATACTTTGTAATAACATTTGGAATATATAAAAACGAGGGTCGTATGTTAATGACAGGTAATTATTTAAAATTCAGATTGTGAGGTTTTCAGACAACATTCTAGCTCTGTTTTAGATAATATTCCAGTATAATCAATGATTTTTTTGGTTTAAGATATATGTTTTCAATTTTGACAAGAGAGATTGAGATCGAGTGAGAATAAGAAATGGAGAAAAAAGAAAAAAACCCATTTGGCACAAAAGGTAGGCCTACCATCTGCACCATCGGGCCCGTCTTTGATTTTTATTGAAGAATTTGAATAGAAATAGTTAATGCAATAAGCCGTGAAGATTTTTTCTGATGATATCACTAGGTCAAGTAACGTCAATGTGTGATACATATCGGGTATGTTATACATATTTAAAAAAAAATTGAAAATAACTAAAACCTGCCCAAAGTTTGACATTAACACCGTTTTAGATTAGTAATAAAATAATCGTCCATCAGTTTTATATCAGATGGCAAAATTGTTTACTTACCCCAGAGCTGTACCTTCGAGCCAGCGAGTGCATGCTACCTCGGAGCCTACCGCCAGGCGGCAGTACATCACTCCAACTGACTCGCCACGTCATCATAGCTATCTCAGCCTCGAGTTTATAGTGCCTGGCAGAAAGATATAGGATATTAAAAACATTAATATTATGCAACAATAAAAAAATTCTAGAAGAAAATCTTATGATAATAGTCTCAAAGGTGACTTGAAGAAATAATAAGAAAATGTAAATTATGTACGAGGTATTAAAGTTTGTACTAAGAAGTAACATTATAAATAATAATAGCGAAAATATGTTTTGTTGAGTTTGAATCCAGTTTTTTACGGATCAACCGGATGTAGAAGATCGTATGGAAAACAAATTATTGCATTGTTATATAATATATATTATATATGTATAACTAATTTAATATTACCCCGTCTTTAAACCATTAATCTAGGTTCAAAGACGGGATAATATCTAAATTATATGGAACTATAAGTGGCCGGATGAACCAATTTTAATATTTATTTGCTCTCAATTTAAAGGCACACTATTATTAAACATAGTATATGCTATGTATATACATATATATATAAATACAACATATCTGTTGGGTCAGCTAGTTAGTATATAAAGCAATCCGGGGCATAAAACAATATAACCCTAAATTATTTTCAAGTTAGCAATTAATTGTTTGTCACGCATTCCATTCTCTCTTGTTTGTAGGTATTTTCATGTTGTTCACTTTAAAATTAATTTAGTAATTGGAATACAGCGTTTGTTATTTAGAAAGGTAAACACAATCACGTGAAATTTACTCATGTAAAAATATTTAATACTGAATAACAGAGGATCTTGTACAGCGAAAAGATAATAAAACCAATGTGTTTTTTTTTATTGTCTTGCCACAAATATTTGGTATTGACACAATTCAATCAATGAAAGAATTTCTAATCGAAAACGGAAAAGCAATACCTCAAAGGGAAACGTTTGGTGGAATCGTAAATAAAAGCAGAGCCACTAATTTTGCTGTCCATCACTGTTATGGTTGGGAAAAGAAAATATTTATTTGAAAGTGCTTTTCGGGAAAATCGTAAATAGATTAGCTCAAAAATAATAACTAAATCGGTAGAAAACAATGAAGGTCAATTAGGAAATTTACTCGTTCGTCCAGTATTACGTGTGGGTTTTTAGTAAGATAGACATTTATTTATAGTGTTTTTTATGTAGATTATCGTTGAAGGTACTTCAGAGCTAGTGAAACTGCCTTATCAGATAAATTTATCTAGTAACGTAATAATCTACGAAGTCTGTTCTCAGCTGATATTAACATTAAGTCTTTTTTGGTATCACTGTCTTGTTCATGTTTGCATTAAACCTTCTATAAACTTAACTAGTATTAATTCCCGATTGTTTCATCAATGACCTATTTATTAAAATTTATAAGAGTCTTATAATTCCCTAAGTTTGACAAGGTCACCAGTCATTTGGGTAATATGAAATAAGTAAATTTGACATGCCTATCATAGGACTATTTTAATAAAGATATTTTTGGTTTCATCATCATATCAATCATAGAAAGCCCACTGTTGGACTTAGGCCACCCCAAAATAGGGGGGTTTTTACCCAGAATTGCCGAAGGGAAGGCGTGGTGGCAACTACAGAGCGCCTTCGCGATGAGGATGATGCTGCCCATCCCCATCCTCTAGTATTTAAGCTGAGTTGTTTCGGATAGATACACTACTATCTGTCGGTTCTAGTACCTTAGTCGCCTTTTACGACACCTAGTACAAAGGGAGATGCTATTCTACCCTTCCGGTACACTACAAATCTTTGGTTTGACTTGACTTTAAGAAATATCCACAAATCATGCTTTGCGAGCATACGGCTTTTTGTTGTTATATAATCTGGCTCGATAAATGATTACGTAGCACAATCGAACAAGGACATTGTTGAAGATTAACAGGGGTTTGTTGAGACAGATCGGACATACTAAAAGTAGTGACACTCATTAGAATATTTTAGTTACTGGCACAGCTGCCGACGATCACTTCTTAACATGATCGTATTTTATATTCATACTAGCTGTGCCCGCGATTTCGTCCACGTGGAATAGGTTTTTTATATACCATACCTCTTTACCTTAACTTATGTAAACTTTGAATGTCATATTTATTTATATTGAATCAATGGCCGGAAAAATAAGTTTCAAGTTTCTAGCTCTAAAAATAGCGATACTTCCATCCAACTTTTCACCCCCCTTTTCGACCCCTTACATTCGGATTTCGAATAAAAAAATAGTTTATGTACTTTCTAAATGTCTAAAGATTGTAATGATTGTCTGGCCAAATTTCACCAAAATCAATTGAGAGGTTTAAGCGGGAAAGCGTAACAGACAGACAGACAGAGTTACTTTCGCATTTATAATATTAATAGAGATGTATTGATTATGTCTAGATTATGAAATAAATATTATTATTATATTAGGAATATGAAACGTCGTCTTGCGTTCTTTTAATATTTACCTGTATATGAAGACTGAGAGTATAGCCAACACCACGACAACTGAACTTAGTACTATACTAAGAATCGCGTACACGGGTAGAGCTGGAACAAAGAGAAAAATTTGTTAAAACGTCTGTTACTACATTGTACCGCAGATTTGAAGCAGCGGGTGCCGTTTTCAACGCTTAAACTATGCTACACTTCGTGTGAAAATATATGATGTGTCCTGGAGTGTATTTGTAGCACGCAATGTATAGCACACATGGATAGTATCACATTTCAGTGGTCTTAACTTGTGGTCAGGAGATTCTTAAACATGACCCCTGGTATAAATTTATATAAGGCAAAAATGTTGTTATATGTAGAAGTATTTAGAAGAAATGATATTAGACGTCGAACTTTATTATCTAGTACTTATTTTTAATTATTGATTACTAGAGATACGCCCCAGCATTATACGGGTTTGATAAAAATTGTCATTGTGGATTGTCTCTAAGAGATATATACCATCGCTTTTTTGTAGACTTTTTTAAGGAGTACAATACTATAGTACATTATTTGGTTTTATCGATATTAGTAGTTAGTCGAATCAGCCAGCGTTTGCAATGTAATAGCAAAAGAAATGTGTTTGTTTACGACATCGCATTAAAAACCTCTAAAATTGACACAGGACAAATATAAATATTTGTATTTGTTTTATGTCTACAATATATACTTAAGTATTATAATTGTGATTCCTCTATTTTTTGATGTCCATAACAAAAGTCCTTCTTGCGACTTATCATGAAGTCAGGACAGTGTTTGCGATGTTAAGTAAATTTAATAAAATCATAACCCACAATATACGCTATAATTAATCCCAATACATTAGCGCTGCCACTTGGTTGGTGATAGACTGAAGTAATGGTAACCTAAGGTAGGTTAATTAAATAGACGTGACAGCTCAGGGAATAGATTGAGCGTTGTTTCCATTATATAGTTGTTTTCTTATTATATCTACTATCTTTTCTTATTTCATATTATTGAATTCAGAGTGTTCATTCACTCGTAATTCTAGTCGCCCTTAAGAAATTGCTTAAAAATCAATTAAATTAAGTAAAACATAAAAGTGGAAAAACATTGTTATCAATTTATTCGAGCCAATTTGCCAATTGTTTAACTAATATCTCAACAGTGTGATGCATCTCAGTACAAACTTTCCCAATTTATATTCTGTGAACTGCTTAATATCATGAAAGTTCGGATTTTACAAGGAAAGTTGGTCGGTAAACTTGAAATTTTCATTTGTTGGATATCTTGTTTATAATTAGTCCCGGACAATCGTATCATTTGGCAGATTGCCTATTAAATATGCATTAATGTTTTATCTCGCGATTTTATTAATTGTTTTCGCAAGTCGACGCCGATTGGCAATTTTAGGCGTTTTTTAGAAAATTGCAAATTAGAATAAGTTGAAATTATTACAAAGAACTGACTTTTATATAAATATGTCCGATTTGTACATCTTTTACAAATATCTGATACTGATATAGCCTTATTTGTATTATTCGACAGGATTTGTACTCATTTGCGCCACCAGGCCCGTCAGAATAATAGACGTCTGTTAATAGACCATAATACAACATTGTTCATTTTGTAATACAGCTAAAAAAATGTAACCTATTATTATTAAAACATACATGTAAACTGTATCTACCCCAGTTTTTCTACTAACGGGCTTCAGAGTGTTTATAATCAAATTGCTCCGCTTTTCACACCCGATAATGGAATAAAGCATCCGTTGACAATTTTCACGCCGTAATTTTATATTTCATTATTTTCTAAGGATATATTTCTCGTAAACAACCACGCTCCGGCGGAGCGAGCGCAGCCCAAAATCAAATTACGTCTACACATCCAATGATAAAAGTTAATTTCACGCCCAAACACACACGGGTATCCAGCTAAATAGTCTTACGATCTTATTTAATGGTACTGAACACATTTCTTTCCTTGTTTGCCTTCAGATAATTATTTCTTAAAGCTTTGTTAAGCAATATAAAGACACGGTATATTTTATTCCTGACTTTGATTATATCAGCCATAGAAGTTAAACTGTTGGCCATAGATCTCCCGAGGATAGATAGGACGCTATTTTTTGCCAGGTCAGATCAGGTGAGAATCGAATCGTCGGAAGTTCGAGTCTCACCTGACACTAGGGAAAAGTTGATTTTTTCTAATAAATATCATCTTAATGTGATTATCAATAACTAGCATAAATAGGATTAGGATAGATTTTAATTGTGACGAATATGACGCATTTGTTTGAAATTATTTCATATATTCATTCATTTCATGATATTTAGTGCACTTAATGTAAAACGCGTTGAGTTCCGTCTTTCGTTCGGTTTGTCGGTTCTAGTACCTTAGTCGCCTCTTATGACACCTGGTACAGGGGAAGGTACTCATGGCTTGTTATTGTAACTTGTAACTTATAACAGTCAATATTATAAAGACACATAGATAAATACTAATAAAATCAAAATATTCGTCGAAAATGTTTCGTAGAAATAAATAATTATCGAAATTGTTACAAAGTTTCTTCGTATAGTTTCTCTTGTATCAAAACTTATTCTTCGGTAACTTTCACCTTCCAAGTTTCACAGCGATTCCCTTTTATTTTCTACTCGATTGAACGCTCTGTTCGAAATGTTTCGGCCTGATAGATATAAACCATTATCTCGCGACATTTTATCCCTCTAGTTTTATCTTTGCTTACTCGCCTGAGTTATTTGCGTTGGAAAGCTGTTGGATTTTTTGGTGATCTCCTAATTTTGTAAGTTAGTCGACCG
This sequence comes from Heortia vitessoides, assembly GCA_020976665.1. NCBI lineage: Eukaryota > Metazoa > Arthropoda > Insecta > Lepidoptera > Crambidae > Heortia > Heortia vitessoides. The sequence continues at coordinate 11,174,258 of JACJUM010002477.1, forward strand.
TATTTTTTTGTAAATAAATATTAAAACCTTTTAGTGTTGATCCAGACAGTTTTAGGAGTAGTCGACAGGATTCAACAGAAATTGCAGTAGCATATTTTAAAATTATACACACCCTGAGTCAACTGCTTAAAATTCTGTAGAGACACAGAGACGCTTGAGACATATGAAGATATTTGTAAGGATAATAATTTTTCAAGTCACAAGTTCGGAAAACTTGTTACTTGAAAAATTATCCTTACGCGCAAATTAAATTATTTATCCTTTATAATATTGACCTTCTATGCCAACTCAAAATGGGTCAACGAGCTACAGAAGCTACCGAGAAGGCAATGCTCGGATTCTCTTTGCGTGATCGCATCAGGAATGAGGATATTCGTAATAGAACCAAAATTATTGACATTGCCCTGCGGATTTGTAAGTTGAAGTTCCAGTGGGCTGGGCATTTGGTACGCAGAACTGATGGCCAACGGAGTCGTAGGGTTGAGAAATGGAGTCCACGTACCAGTAAGCGCAGCGTAGGGCATCCACCCGCAAAATGGACAGACGATCTGATCAAAACCGCAGAATCGCGCTGGATAGTCCGTATACAACCGGTATACGTCCTATTGGAAATTATTCGAGGAGGCTTATGACTTATGTATGCAGTCGATGTTTTATGGCTGATTTGACGATGATGCAGTGATATCTTTCTGATATTACGAGCGTCTATCGGATACGGTAACACGTACTACCATGCGGACAGTATGCTCGTTTGTCGACATAGTCTAATAAAAAAAAGTTGTGTCTTACTTTCTTTTTTTATCTTTTTATATCATTCTATAGACTGTGTCCTGAATTAGACATAACATTATTTTTACCAGCATATTAACCTTATCAAATAATCAACAATAAATGTATCTACAAACATCTCGAAATGATTTTAATGTTTAGTGAGGCGTGCCTTACTCATGGTTAGTAATAGTTAAATAATGAACGGTAATTGCAATTTGAGACTTTCTGCTTTTAAGCAAACCTTGTCACGCCTACAGAAGCTGACTAATGAATTATAAATGTATATACAACACTTTGATCAAAGTAGTTGAAGATATTCGATTGAGAATGAATAATATTTTGGCGCCGTAAAATGTAATGGATGCTTCCGAAACGATTAACTATTGGAACTGAGCCAGACAAAATATGTAGCACTTGCGATTTATTCCGAAAAACGAATGTTGCATATATTTACGCAGTTTTACCGAAGCATCATGTTAAAACGCAGTGTTAATTTCAGAACGTATTTTCTCGATCTTTCCATATAAAACTATTATTGGTTAATTATTTTCTAATTTCATAATGTTTAATAACATATCTAGGTCAATTTCCTTTAATTTTTAACGTGTTTATTTCTCAAATCATTTAAATATACGCAAATAGCATAACGTAAATTATTAAGAGTATCCAAAAAATATTAATGATTTAGGACATTTTTTCACTTTTTAAACCATATGTATTGGGTACTGGAAAAGTAGGAAAGTTCGAGGGAGGTGCCAGTCAAAACAGTATATAATGTAACAAAGCAGCGCTTGTTTAGCGTGACAATTTTGAACAACCTTTGAGAGGCTTATCTAATAGTAGTTCTTTATATTCTTATGAGACGGCAAATTACATAAAATTTACAACTCCTCTCTTGACACTGATGTCTTATGTCATATTTGATTGAGATAAATTCAACCGTAGCCAGCACCTGTGCTGTACCTTTTTTAGAAATAATGTAAATTATAATATATACAATATAGCCCACTATTACAAATGTGTAGAGAGTATAACTTTTTATGCAAGGACGTCGATATATTTTATGAGAGCTTTGAATCTTCCGAAATGTATGTGTGTGTAATGTATGTGTATAAGGTTAGATTAGGTTACTTCCCACTTATTTTTTATTGATTAGATTAAAAAACCATATACTTATGATATAGATAATATATTGAAATTTTGTGCTCAGTTGTTATTGAAATATTTATATTTATTTAAATTAATATTTGTATTTTGTTATCGTGCCAGAATTAAATAAAATAAATAAAATGTATGTTACCAATGAAAAAACAAAAGAAACATAAATAACGCATTCTTAAGATATTTGGAGTAAATAAATAAAAATTTTATTTCATTTTATATATTCAGGTTTATAAGCCGTGTGGTATCGGCAGAGTTTCTATTCTGTAGTACGTCCCCCTGTACCACATGTCGTAAGAGGTTGAGGTATGGAAACTGACAGATAGTGGTATATCAATTCGAAACAGTGTAGCTCAAATGCAATAGGACAGGGATGGGCAGCAGCATTCCCACTATGCTATGCAAATGCAATTATGGGCAAATTTCCCGTTTACTATGGAGAGCTATGTCTAGTCTAATATTGGACATTTTTTGGCTGCAATAGTAAAATTATATTCCTTTTTTGACATCAAATTTATACTGGACGTTGAAAGCTGTAGATAAGATTTTTAGTAAATAAAAATGATAAAAACGGTACTATAACCGAAATTTATTCGTTTTTCTCTATTGTTAGTCACAGTGTTTACCTCAATATTTATTTAAAGCTGAAACATAATTGCCGAGGAGCTGTGCGCTGTGTTTTTTTAAAGTAAAGGAATATTAATTATACTAAAACCATCATCACACACAAACCGATTGCATACTAATATATAATTTGTCGATAAATTAAACACAAATTAATGTTTAGAATATAAGATCAAAGAGCAGTATTTACGTTCAGTCAATTTGTAGCTCATAAACGCAAATACGAACTTGTTGTTGATGATATACCTCGGAAATTGTTTGTACACAAATATGGCAAAGGGAAATTCCCACAAACAGATTGAGTAGGTAAATACTTGACGTGTGCTTCGTAAGTATGAGCGTGTTTGTAAAGTTTAATTGGGTTAAGTATCTAATTGATATTTTAGATTACTAAAATCTTATTCGTACGGTCAACTAGATGTTTCTTGTGACTTTGTATGCGAGAATGTAGGCTATCGCGGTTGGATAAAATGTATCGTCAGCTCTGTCAGATTTACTTCCCGCCCGCCTTACATGTCACGTCATGCGCAATTTTATAGTAAAGCTATTTTATTTTCTTTTGTTTTTAATTTTGTCACGTTTTCACGTTTTCGTCCATACAGGTGGTGCTTACGGTATCTCGTTATCGTTTAAAATCCGTAAAAAGTCATATTATCATTAGAAGTCCACTGCTGGCCTTCCCTTGAAAAGGAAAATTTTGCCCATGATTACCAAGCTGATCAAGTGTGTTGGCAATTGCAGAGCGCAGTATTCGGGGATGCTGCCCATGCTGTTCATATCAGGTACTAGTCTACTCTGCTGGTAGGTACTTCATGAAAAAGTGCCAGTATCCAACATTTTTAATTAGGTATGGCAGAAGAAGCACGCAAGTAGAATATATGCTGTTGAATGAGAGTACTTTTGTAGTATGTATGACGTGAGTTTGAAAGAATTGTAAAAAATTGTAAAATGACTGCACAAATATATAGAGCGGAAGTGTACGGAAGAGTTGGTATAGAACACGATCTCGGTGAACATACCTTAAACAGGTAGTAGAGGTATTATAGAAGAACCAGACCAGAAATGCTAAGAATAAACCAGTGCTTATGAAAGGATGTATATAGGATACCGTAGCAAGTGGAGATAGCAATGGGTTAAATGCGTGATGTAGGTATGTACGTAAGAGTAGTTTTATTATGAGCACTAAACGCGTAAATGCTAAAAAATATTATAAGTTTTTGTCGTATGATATTATGTTTTAAGTATATCATTAGCATTGCTTTAGTTTTTATAAATATTACAAATAAATGATCTGCAGTGATAAGCAATAAAAAATGTATCTAAAGCGATTTATGTAAAACACTCAAAATGGATGAATTAGCTTTAACATCTAATATTTAAATAATTTTTAAAACGTGATCCACCTTTCAAGACCAATATTATTAATGAATGTTTTTTTTATATATTTTATCGCTTTATCAAACAAACGGTATTATCTTAAGTGCAAACCCTTAAGTCAATGAACACCACTTTAGAAGTCTCTCTCAAAAAGTTGATGTTAAAAATCTAATAGGTCTATTCATTGGCTTTCAATATTTGAAAGAATGAACCTTTAAAATATCGTTTACATTGAATAGGGCTTAAACTTTAAATATAAATTAGACGTGGAGTACCTCATCTGAGTAATATAATTGCGCCCTCCCTGTGCTAGGTGTCGTAAGGGATGACTAAGGTACCGGAACTGTTAAATGGCAGTATATACATATTATACGTTTGATTCCACGTCAAAATCTGCAATTATCAACACGCTTGCTAGCGCGGAAATTATAAACAAAATAGCTAAAATTTAAAGAATCGTAAGTCCAGCAGAGAACATACCTCGGCTACTATGATAATGTTGAAGAAACATTACATATCATGGCAGTTTTAAAAGGATTTCACTGCTCAGGGTCTACTACATAAACAAACCTGTGCCGATCACTTGTATAGTAGAAGTCAACTTAATGGTGCTGCCATGTCTTCACTTAAGAAAGATTTATAATTTTATTTCTAAACTTAACGAGTTAATAACTTGTACAACATTTTAGCGGCATTTCATGAGACTAATCTAATGCTGACTACTTATTGAATAAATAAATTGAAAAAAGTAACTAAATTTCAATATAAATGTCTGTTCCATTTTAATCTTTCTTTGGTAATAACTTATTTGATTCTTCCATTGTATTGCTGACAAAAAACATTTCACCAATTCTAAACCATTGGAACTGGTTATATTATGTAAAAGTTCGATATGTGACCAATATATTTATTTATAATAGTGCATTAACAGACAACGGACAAAATAATAACATACAATATTTACCTATAAAAAAACCAACGGGCGTAACTGTGCCCAATTACAATTACGCACGATATTTACAACAATCATTAAGAACAAGTATGAACAATAAAATCAGTATAAACCTATAAACCACACCTTTAAACTCAGTTGCATGTTACATATACAGAAATGACATTTCAAAAAACAGGACACTACAATGGAACAAGTCGTAATATGGGCAAATTTTATTAAAGGCAACACATTCGCTATATAGGATTATTACTCGACGCATTTGTGAAACGTTTTATGAAGGGCGTTAACATAAGATAAGTGATCCTGTAAGCATACTCGAGACCATAATCATATTTTGCTTTAAACAAACTACATAGAGAAGATAAGATTTCTGAGATATATTTACTTTATTATTGACCTTTAAATGACTTTTAACAAGAGTAGCAAAAGATATTTACATGGAATGCATACAGGCATATTGACGTTACTGTATTGACCAATGGCAAAATTTGTCTTGCTTCAACTTAATGAACAAAATTAGCTTTCTTTGTTATCGTAGTCAAGGAAAGTTTGCTCGTAGAAGGTAGACATATGCCTCCACAAGACAGGAGCCAATAATATCTACACTGGGAAAACGTGGTGGCAATCGTAAAGCACACTTTCGCGATGGGAATGCTATTACCATCCTTGCTTTGTTGCATTGAGGTACACTGTTTCGAGCAAATAAACATTTTCTACTCTGCCCTTTAAAATATAGAGAAGTCTTGTTTTCGATTAGACTTTATTACACTCTGAATAATGTAACATTTGAACATTGAATTAATATCTGCCACCTGATAATGTTTACTGTTATTCCAGTTTCATCCACATTCTCACTATAAAATTGGATGGAAAATCATACGTCTGTTTATTTTATTTGAGCGACACCGAACACGATATGGACAGAACTTGTACTGGATCTTTTACCGTCAGCATTTTGTCTTAAATTAAATGGGCTATTGGATACCGATGTTGATTGACCACCAAAAGACAGCAATTAATGTGAAACCATTTCTAACTTCTGAACAAAAAATCAGTCTCCTAAACTGCCTACTATTAAAGTGTCTATTCAAAAATTTATGGAGCAATTAGGTAAATGAGATTTCACTTTAAAAAGCCGTAGTCACGTCAAAGGGCGTTGGAAGAGCTTACTCTAGCAAAGTGTAATTTTCCTTCTGTTTCTTTTTGATTAAACGTCACTAAGATAAAGTGTTTATCTCTTGATTAATTCGGTTATTTAAGAACCTTTTCAAATTTATATTTCGTATAAAAGGTTTTGATAAAATTAACTGTTGACGGAATTCGCTTTAATTATTCGCTTGAGTTAAGGTAGAAGATGTATTGGGACAAGAAAAGTAGTATATAAAATTGTTCCGTTGGTTGATGTCAAAACAACCAGCGTAAGTAATCGGAGATCAATTTATAATTTTATATGTTTAAGGTATAGACGCAATATTTTTTAATTAAAAACATATAGAGTCAACGACAACGTCTGTCGGGTTAGCTAGTTTCTTTATGAATTAAAAACGGGTTAATTGCATGTGGTAATCAGTTAACGTCTTTTTAATATATCTTTAAACGACGATTTGAGCTCAATTATGTAATGATCAAACAATTGGTTTATTTACCTATAAAAAAAATATATTACTTTTTTTGGTGTAGGAAAATAATGGTCAATTTACTATTGACTTACAGAGAAATCAAAAAAAATACTAATAGGTGTAGTTAAATAAAAATGAGACTACTAAAATCGCCCTTATTATTATTACTTGGTCATTGGTTCTCAGGGTCAAGCTTATAATATATATACATAATGTTGTACAACTCTTTCAAAGGTCGCCTTAGTGAGTACCTCTATATCTTGAGTATCTATATATACTAATAAGTAGTAATTGTTGTTGCAATTCAAAGTACCGATGTTAAATGTAAGTGAGACGGTGAAACTAATTGTGAATAGGATGTTATTAATATAGTTAGACTTTATTTTTAGTTTTGATTTAATTAAGCCGTGAGGTAACGGCATAGTAGGTAAGCAGACCCCCTGTACCGGGTATCGTAAGACCAAGGTACCAAATCTGACAATTGGCAGTATGTCTATCCGAAACAATGTAGCTCAAACGCACAAGGCGGGGATGGGCAGCAGCATTGCCGTCGTAAAATCTGCGCTCTGCAATCTTCGACACGCTTGCCAAGCACGTCAATTAAGGGCATAATTTTACTTTTTTTAAGGGAGACCAATGTCCAGCGGTGGATTTTCAAAGGCTGGTTTGATGACGACGATTTAACTTTTTATATTTTTCTTATCAAAACCTTCATGTAAAAGTTACAAAAACCGCGTTTTAAAAACCGTTATAAGTGTAGAGCATAAGTAGTGGGCGCGTAATAGTAAAATAATATTAAAAATGTTATATCTATTTGTAAAAATAAAATAAACTTAACTTGAAAACATAAACCGTTACCCAAATATGTGAATATAATACTTCAAATGTGTATGGATCCTAAGCTTTATCAAAAGATAGTACGAGGAATAAAGCGCGATGTGCAGTTCCATCTCCACGCATCCGATCACGACATGTGACGTCGTTTTTACGTCACAATACTATATCCTTGTATTACAATAAGTCCCTTATAGTAATTAATTAAAGTCCATTATATAAGTCCTCTTATTACTATGTGGGCTAAACTTGTTGGTTATACCTTGGTTGGTTGGTTGGTTGGAACCAAGCTATATAAACTTTTTAAATAAGGATTTATCTTTCAACATTAATTGCTTTTTTTGTTTAGCATTTGAAAAAATAGCTTTTTTTATTTAAGTTTCTAGCCATCACCTCATTTCCGTGTTAATTATGTCAAAATATTTTCGTTTGCGAGATGAGACAGCAAACTGTCACTTGTAATTGGCGCTGAACTAATTAACATCTAAATTAAAACAAAACACTTGTGAATTTGCCAGAACTAATCTACAGAATGAAGTACAGAAAGTTTTTTTTGAGAATATTAATAACCCTCTTCAATATAATTGTACCGCCCTATTATAAGCATTCTCCGAAGAAAACAAATATGGGCTTTTACTACAACAAAATTTTAAATATGAACAATAAAAAAGATATTTAATAATATATTTAAGATTAAGAAATAAATAAAAGAGAACCAAGTTTTATAGTTCGCCACTGGTACTGATATACATTGCGAATACCTTAAGCAGTAAGAACACCAAACGTTACCTATTTCTGATATAATATTAAATAGATGAAATCACATTGTCTCATGTGTTAGGCAGGACTTGAACCCAGCATCTTTCCCATGCCGGATTCCCATCCCATGACTGCACTACCGTTGTGTTACCGAGACCTTAGCAGGCGTGTTGAATTCTTTCAAACACACGAGGGTTCAATCACAACCCAGGACTAATATTTGCATATGTTATAAATATTGTTGCCTGAGTTTACTTGTATTTCAGTATAATGTTTGTAATTCTTCTGTTATATAATATCCGTAACATGAGTGATATTAGCTACTTACCTCGAAGTCTGATCAAGATATGAGATGTCGAGTAAAATTAGGGTCGTGAGTTTAAAAATATATATTATTTTACAAGTAATGCTTTCATGGAATTAACGCATTCCTACAGAAGATACAAAAGCCAAAAAAAATTTAAAGTTATTGTGGTCTCTGATAAAGCACTTTTCAATGTATTTTTAGTTAAGATATTTCGTTTTACTTATATTTTCTCAGGGTTGTGAGTAGGTACTGCAATATTAAAAAGTATTTAGAAAAATTTTACATATGGAGGAAAAATTCTATGCTGTCTATTAGTATAGTAAGCCATGATTGTATTTTGGCACAAGGAATTTTATAAGTACAGGGCTAGTTGCAAATAAATATTATTTCAAATATACTAAATATGTTTAAAATGCTGTAGCTCCTATTTAATTTGCAATGTCTCCATAAATAATGATTAAATGTGTTATCAACATTTTTATATAAAAATATTTTCAGAAGCTGCTTTTTCATTGCAGACATAATAAATTTACTTAAAAATTCAGTGACTTTCTGAAGTCATATGTTTTGTGGCAATTCCACATTGATTGACTTGAAATTAAGTTAAGTTTTTCATTCTGAATAATGCAAATTAAATGTGACGAACTCTCGAAGCGTTATGAAAAGTAGTATTAAGCAATTTTAAACTTTAACGCAAATAGAAAAGGTTATTAATGTTCATTGCAAAGTTAAAAACATTCAAGTGAAAATCAAAACAGGCAGATTTTTTAAGAACATATAGTTCAAAATAAATAATGTCTTTCTTCCAATCAATAGCTAGACGTATTACATTATTTTATGGAATTTACGTCTACAACCTACAGGTAATCTATATCTTTACTTAGGGAAAAAGTCAGTACTTTTTATATGCGATTAAGTCGACAATCAAGTGTACGGTCCTGGTGATAATTAAGGTCGCCGCAGGCTTTAGACTCGTATTTTTACAAGCGCGTTAACGACCAACCTTACGACTTAAAGATATTATATCAAATTACCTAGTAATTTCACGTTTTACAACCGGTATACAGCAATGCAAACACTACTATTTAGTGGGAAAAATAATGTTTGTATGAGGTTTACTACAATATATGCCTATTTTTTTATCACGCCTTCTAGTTTTATAATGAACTAGCTGTGCCAGCGAAGGATATATTTTTTTTGGGTACCATACCTCATTACCTTAACTTATATAAACTTAACTTATATTAACTTATATAAACTATTTATATCAAATCAATGGCCTGAAAAATAAGTTTTATGTTTCTAGCTCTAAAAATAGCGATACTTCCATACAACTTTTCATCCCCCCCTTCGACTCCTTACAACCCTGATTTCGAATTAAAAAATAATCTATGTCCTTTCTCAGGGTCCAAAAATTGTCTGTGCCAAATTTCATCAAAATCGGTAGAGATTAAATTCAAATATATTATTATAATTCATATATTAATTTAAAGTATATTAATTAACTTATCATATTAAGTTTTAATTTTGTATGTTGAACCTCTAGAAAAAACATAGGTAGCCAATTTTGATATATTCAGGAAGTTAAAAAATACTCGGAAAACTTTAAATTGGTTTAGTGTCTAAAAAAATGAATTTTCGAGTCTCAAAATTAAATATATAAACTGCGGGCACGTAATTTCAGAATTTGAGAAAAATATATGAATGTTGCAATTACATCCAGGAATCAAGCATTTTATTATTATTAAGTGTTTAAACTATCACCTAGCTATCTTTACATAGCTAAAATTTAATAAAACAGAAAAAATAAGAAAAAACCCTTTTATGTAGATTCAAGTTAAAAAAAACGCTATCAAATGCATTTGCGAATTATTTTCAATCTCTCAAAGAAATCGTAGAACACAATTCTGCGTATGTCCAAAAGAAGGTATCATTTTGTTTATTATTATTAAACATTCAGTTTTCCCAGAACAAAATGCCGCCCTTACCTCGCGTTATGTCCCGAAAGAGTTGGCGGAGAAAATTGAATGTCACTTCATACGCATTCGTACGCCATTTATGTATGTTGAAATATGTCCTTCCATTCAAATAATCTAAGCCTCTTATTGTTTAAACGGCAAGGTTATCTTTAAACATATCATATTTTATTATATTAACGCGTTTCCTCATCATTATCATAATCATATCAGACTTTGGAAGTCTACAGCTGGTCAAAGGCCTCCTCCAGATAGAGGAACCCATAATTGCCACGCTGGGTAACTGTTTGACAAGCATAGAGCGCAGCTTTCGCGATTAGAATGTTGCCTGTGCCTTTGAGTTATACTACCTCAAATAGATATACCATCACCTGTCAGATCTGGTACCGTAGTAGCCTCTTACGATACCTGGTACAGGGGGAAGTGCTATTCTACTCTGCCAGCGCCACACAACAAATTCACCGGTGTCAATACACATCTTATTTTTTTCATGAGTCTTATCAAGTCTCAAAATATATTTATCACCCTTGAAAATATTTGCTTTAACGTAACCGAAATTTCCAACGTATATAGTGAAATATTCATTTATAAAAATAAAAATAAATAGTCAAACATATGTATGAGAACAACTGCATTAGATTATATCATTTATACGATCTTGATATCATATTATGATATACGGAATCAACAGGATCGCCAAGTTTATATGTTATTTACAATCGTGCATAGGGTCTACTATAAAAGAATATATTTACTACATCTTATGCTTATTTAGAATGATGTGTAATACAATAACAAGTTACGGGTAATGATTATGCATACAATAAGTTATGCGAAAAATTTCACGCCAGAGATATAATACCAAATTAAATTAACATTCATAGGCTTATGCAGGTCAAAGGGCTTAGTATTTAAACCTGGTTAGATGCCGTGACATTTGCACTGTAAGTGTCAGGTGTTTTTAGTATTTTGTATTATTATACTTTTATAAATTTCCTTTGGCAAATCCACTGTATTATATATTACGTTGTCTAAAAGGTTAGTATTCTGACCCAGTAAATAGGTTGAGTTGTGTGAAATTTTGATTTTTATTCTAATTATTATTTGCTTTGATATAAAATACAATATTTTCTCAAGTATAAAACCGATGAAATAATATTTCTCAACCTACCAACAACAAGCATAGAAAAATTTAAAATCTGTTGTGACGACTCTTAAACAATTTTACTCGACTACGAGAGACAGAGAAAAGTGATGGTCGCTTCTTTAGTTTATATAGTGGTTTTCCTAAGTCGTTCGTTTCCAACGCTAAGTAATTTCCTTGGGCTGTAGTTGCAAACTTGGATAATCGTTACATAATTTGTCCACAAATCTTTCCTATGATATTTAAGTTAATATTAATATGAAAATTCTCTCGTGCAATTGTCACACACAGTCTCAGAGTTAAAAATAAATAATATTATAATGGTTATGGGTAAGATACTAAGACAAATATTTACATGATGAATGTTGGTGTATCTGATAGCCATTACATATTTGTTTTATGTGACTTTTCTCGGAGACCAACGAAACAAAAGTTTATTGCACTAACAATTTATATTCATGTGTTTAATGTTGTAAATTAATAAATATCCTTAAACTTACAGTTGTCCGGGCAAAGGCTGCCATCGTAGCCGCACTCTGGCGTGTCCGGAGGGGGGGTATCTCGGCCTCCCGCCCAGTGAATGGGTCGCCCCGGAACGAATTGGAGGGATGAGTTCGCTGCCACGTAAGTCGCGACAACCTGCGGAAAGAGATAGCTTTTATTGTTGTGTGCTCAGGCAGCAGATCTATAAAAAATAGACAAGTGCAGTTGTAATTTTGTGAAATGATTACTAAATACTATAATAATTAAATAGTAAAATATACATTTCAGGTTGTATCGTGTAACGTTCATTTCAATGGTTCATGAAAATCCTGAACAACAAATGTTATAAACAAATAGACATAATAAATTGTACTATATGTTACTTACTGAAAATATAGTCTGCAATAGATTCAATATTTTAGGTAAAACTTTCCTTTTGTAATTATTGTTCAGATGATTTCTTAGGTAAAAATTAAATATGGTGAAAATCGAATATTATTATTGAACGAGTTTGCAAAGAAAACACAGAATAATCTATTCATTTACTTTTGCACAAAAAATACATTTTATTAATAAGAAAAAAAACAATAATAATAATCACAAAACATCTCAGGATTTGTGTTATGTTTTTGACATCAGATTATAGAGGAATTACATATAAAATACTTAAATACATACTATAATTCCCAGGTACAGGGAAAACATAAATGTCATTAAAGAAATATTTGTTTTGGGTGGGGATCGAACCTGCGACTCTTGGCACAAAAGATAAAATCACTACTGTCTGCGCCATCGAACCCGTAAAAAGTTGGTTATTTTGTAAGTTATACCAGGAAACACAGCTTTTGCGGTCCTTATAAAAAAAATTTATAAAATATCTTATCTTTGTAACCAATATATATCCAGATCATCTCATACACTCATAAATAAAATTTTAGTTTGTATTGTAATTGTAGTTTCAAATAGCGTTTTTACATAACAGCGTGGTAGAATAACGTTGCCTACGATAGTTGTTAGTCCATGGACGCGGCATAAGCCATGAAATCCGAATTTAGTGGTTCATATATTTTATACGTAGGTATATGTCCGTATTGAACTATGAAAGACCTTTTCATTGTTAACAAGATTATAGCGTAGAAAAGGTCGTGATTTATTGACTTGATAATAATTTTTTGTAGGAAGGTAATTTTAAGTAAAGGTGAAGGTGTTCGTTATTTCGACATAGGCAAGTTATCGACAAAAGAAGAAATTGTAAAAATGTGGCATGGACATACCTAGTTTGCATATATTCATGTGTGTTACATACAGATAGTTTTTTACATATGTACATACATCACGCCTATGTCCCATCGGTGTAGTCAGAGACTATGGATCTCCACTTGTTACGATATTGGCATACCTTTCTCGCATCAGTTACTCGTCCTTTAATACACGCTGCTTTCTTGGTACATCTTACCTGGCCTTTCTTTAATACCTCTTCTACCTGGTTAAGATATGTTCGCCTAGATCAACCTATACCAACTCTTTCATTCACTTCCGCTCTATATATTTGTGCAGTCACTCTACTTTTATCCATCCTATCTATATGTCCAAACCATCGTTTTATTCCATTCTCTATTGTTGTCACAATAGAGAAAGGAATAAAAAGTAGGCGCTTAGTTATAATGATTCACTGATATTCTGATATCTCAAATTTGTATGTATAAGTTGGTCACTTATATAATAACCATGACTGAGCATATACAAATATAAAGTAGTTAAATAAATCACATACGCGTACATTAAAGTTTTCAGACAAATGATTTTGAATTTATCAAAGCATAAAACCAATTAAATAATTGTAATACAACTAAACCATCACCTATATACATATAATTTGGTAGAGATATAACTGACAAAATCACAAGTTACATATTTTAATTTATTTAATATAAAAGTACATGCCTATATCCTAACTAGATGAAATATTATATCGGTAATTAGCACCAGCACTGTGGTGAACCCTAAACAGCTATTTCTCATAAAACATTATCATCATGCCAGCCTAAAATAGGTCATACTACAATAAATAATAGAGCGTAAAACCTAAATCTCTCACAAATGAAAGCTTAAATATACATATCCGATTCGGTGACCGAATAACGAAACGAATACGCTGCTGAAAAAGTCCGTTGCACAACACAATAGCGTGTTGTAGTGATGAACAAAACGTAGTTCCAGCCGTATTCAGGGGCTAAGATTAATATTGTGCTTTCAGCGAGATACTAATGTAATGCTGTTAGTTCAAATGTATAGTTTTTTAGATAGTCTTAGATTCTAATTTGTTTTATACCATGCAATTCGTAATTGATTGAAAAATATTCCGTATATTTTATGATTTTAAAGATGTAAAACAAACTTATTTGAACGAATCTAAAGCTAGTCAGATACATCAGCTCCACCGAAAGAGTAAACGAGGTAACTTCACTTCTCATTTGCCCTGCGAAACTTCAAAGTGGGCAAAAATGGTGGTAATCGTAAAGCGTCAGGAACGCTCCGGCCCATTTTCACTATAGCATTTAGGCTTTTTTTCCTTTTTATGATTGTTTCGAATAGATATACCACCATCTATAAATTTCTCAGTCTCCTCTTACGACACCCAATTTTTGCTTTAACAAGTCTGATGGCACCGATGATCCTGTGATCCTGTACGACATTGGTCGAGGCTTTGATATCTCTAGGAAAACCATTTATATGATAAATACTGTTGTATGTATCAAGAGGTTGTAATAATATAAAATAAAATATTTAAAAACATATTTATTACTTAGTACTGGGGGATACCTCCCCCTCTTTAACATTGGTTTCCAGTATTAAAAAGCTGAATAACTAATGAGAGATACACGTCATCACGAGGAAATTGTAATAAAATTTTAAAACACGCAACAAATAACCAAAAGGTAAATAGAAGGAGCGCGACAATTAATGTTTGAGTTCGTTCCGTTGCAAAAGCTGGAGCTGTCAATTATGCATTTCCAAGGCCGTAATATCCAAGATGAGGGCCACTGTCGGCTTGAGTCTGACTGCAGTGCACCACTGACTAATTATTTAAACCAGATATAATTACGGAATGTTACTAAACAAATATCAAATGCTGGCGCTTGTATTCTTCACGAAAAATCAAGGATTAGATAAAGGTTATTTTTTATATCATCTGTATTTATTGCGTTTATTATTTATTAAAAAATGTATACAACATTTATCTGTTCGTATATATATTGTCTGCACCTATATATATTTTTATTTTCCGTTTCGTGTAATGGTTGACTGGGAAATAATGCCAACTGACATTAAGTCCGCCCTTTGTACATTTTTGTAATATTGAGTGAAATAAAGTTCAATCAATAAAAAATATAGCAGATATTAATTATAGTAGCAATGGTGGATAAAGATAAACGCAGAGTACAATAGTATTTATTACCCATACCAGTCGCAAGAAATTATACCGAATCGATAAATGGTATATGCATTCAAAAGTGCATGAATAGATTACTATCACTCCAGCTCCAATAGGACTTAAAGATGATAATCTGTACTAATTTTCAACAAACAAACATATTTTTTATCTTTATAATATTAATATTGTTTGTTCGTTACGGTTTACCTAAAAAACTACTATACCGATTAAAAGAAGTCTTACTATTACTATTAATTACTATAATTAGAATAAAAAGAGACCGCTACCTAAAATAGAACAATGTAAAGAGGATTTGTATTAGTTCTTTTATGAATAGAAAATAACATAATCAGGAAGTCACGTAGGTAAGTATCCCCATATTCTCACCTGTGTATATATATATATACAACATTGACAATACAATATATATATATAAATATTGATCCTGTTGGAAATCTTGTGAGTAGGCCCATTGTCCTGAGTGTAACGTCCTACTGACTGATATGATAAAAACACGAAAATATTCACAGCTATTCCAGTCTGAAATATTCTGATCCAGGCAAGGCAGACCAGGCAGAATAGATTTGTATAAAATCTAAAAAGATCTCAGTCATTCACATAAACATTTCCACATAAATAAAGTCACGGGCTACATCCAGAAAATAATTGAGAAAATATCACGTACTGTATTACTCAGCTCTCAATTTCAGGAAGTTTCTTATGATATGATATGAAAACTACACAAAAATAAGTTACGTCAAACACCTAGAATCAACTTTGAACTCGTAAAAGTTGTGGGCTCGATGGTGCATACGGTAGTGTCCTTATCTTAGGCGCCATACGTCATAGGTTCGATCCCTGCTCACGACAATCATATCCTTAACTAGAGTGCATTAAGCTATCTTTTTCAGAGTCAGGTCAATGCTTGTGATTTTGTATGAATTCATTATTATTATTAAATAAGACACAAACTATATTCAAACCACACAAATAAATAAATAAACGCGGTGTAAGTCGCGATCTGAAGTTCTGAATCATCATCTTACTTATGACGACTATTACACTGTACAAATGTAATAGTCGTACACAGCCGTTGTATATCAACTACAAGTAAGCTTCCCCAGGAAAGGGGGAATTTGCCAATACCTGACACGTGACACGTTGGGCAGGCGTGTTGGCATTTGCGGAACGTAGCTTAGCGACAGGAATACCGCTACCCATCCCCGTTTATTGCATTTGAGCTATGCTGTTTCGTATGGATATACCGCCATCTGTCGGTTCCGGCAATCAGTCGCCTCTTACGCCACTTGCCGCAGTATTCTACTCGGTGGAGGTAGTATACCACTCTTACGTTTGACATGAATATTTGTGAACTTTATTTTGCTACAAATAATATACTTACTTAAAGATTACTTATATAAAGATTACATAATATAGCGTTGGTAAAATAACAAATACATGAAATAGATAGGACTCGGAATTGTCATATTAAGGTTATTTAAAAATAAATTTTTAGAGCAATCAGAATTTAGACTAGAATTAACATAAGAAGAATATATATGTACTTAAAATAACTTGTTTCATCTGATATTCTTAAGAACTATATGATTTTATATGTGTACTATTATAAATATTCTAAACATTATAAATATGTTTACGAATAAGAAAGGTTTGTTGAAAGTAGGCCTGATTTCCATATCAGGGTCATTAATACTGTTTATTGTGTTTGTTTTTAATTTTTTTGACATTTTACAGGTGCTTGTTTAAAGCCGACTTGAATACGTAATATTTAGAATTTGAGTCTAAAGTTAGAATAAATATAGTACTTTGTTTTTAAATGTAGAAACAAATAAATTGAAATAACAATATCTTCTTGTTACCGAAGCAAAAGCCATCAATGTTTTGATTCCATTCCAGCAGAAATCTTGTTATTTCTTAATAAAGCGCGGGAACTTGTTTATTACGATCGCACTGACATGAAGGAGGTTATTCTTACTCAAGAAATAATCTACTTCTCGTTTCGTTTCCTCCTCTTTTAATATAACCAACCAGGTTCTCTCAACAAAAAATTAAATTTCAAATCTAAATTTAATTTCTTAATTCCTTTGTTTTTCTAATCAGTATACATTAGTATATTAACGTTATTTCGCATCTCGCAGCCAAATTGTTATAAGATAATTTTCATCTATTTTTTGGGAAAGATGACAAAAAAAGAACCAGACATCCACATTCCCATTTTTTATGCATGAGGCAAGCCTAATGCAAAAGGTCGCCTGCATTACCTCACAATATGCCGTTGAATTTTTAAAATAAATATTTTAAATAAAAAATATGTTTAACTAGCGGCCCGTCCCGGCTTTGCACGGGTAGACATAAATAGGTACAAATATTTAAGGTATAAGCATGCTAATTAAAACGACTGTGAATCACTAAAATTGTATGCTTATATTAAAGCCTCCCTGTACACTAAGTAGACAGTGATATTTTTAAATGGCGACAAAACGTATTGATTTCAGGAGATCCTACTCCAGAAAGTTCCACATAAAATTGCTCTCGTCGCGTTAATTACTCGATGCGCTGCGAGGCGGCCGCCGCCGACATGTATTTTTATTTAATTTCATGATATCTTTTGAATGGAATGTCCGATTTCAATAATTCAAAAAGTAATCATGAGGTATTTAGACAGTTTTGAATATTAAATTATTTATTTGGATATAAATTTATAAATGGTATGGATAACACGGTCTGATTTTGATCGGCATTTCTATTAATTTGTTAAATATATAAAAGTAGTTATAGTGAGTGAGTTATAGTTAAATGGTCATATGGTATTTTTTAGATAATCCTTTCAGTGGGTAAAAACAAGGTGCAAAATTATCATGGCGGTTCTACAACTTAACGCGGGTATTACCTCGAGGTGTTGCTAGTATATTTATATAATTTCTTATTTTGAAACTCTCTAACATCAACGATCAATAATGGAATGGTTATGGCTGATATTCGACAACATATTCAATAAGTTAACAGAACAAAATAGATGTAAGACTTCTATTTTGGCAATTCTAAGTAGACACAATGTATTTTGAAAATTCTATCCTTCTACCAATAAGCAGGGGCTTTTCATTTCATCATTTCAATTCGCTACAACTGTTGCAAGAATTAATCAAATGAGATACAAGTTTTGGCAAAATGGATCAAGACGAAATGTTTGGTCAAATTAATATGCAGATTAATTTGTAGTATTCAATCGTTTTAAGTTATCAAAGTGATCGGCTCCAAAAAGCTGAGTCTGAAGCGAATTTAGATTAGCTCTAGAGATGTTTAGTTTACTACTAGGCTTCAGTTCAGGCCTATTTATTCTCTGTACTGTTTATTTGGGACCAAATATATATTAGAATATTTACAATATCTAGAAATATTATAAGTTTAAAAGTTTGTTTCTCTCTATTTGTTACGCTTTCACGTTTAAGGTTCACACTCACAATCTGGATCTAATGAAATTTAGCATGTGATAAACCTATTTCGGCAAAATCACGATATACGAGTATATTGTATGAGGCCTTCTTCTAGATCGTCTGCATTGGTACCTCACTCTTTATTTCCACCGAGAGAGGCAGCAAAATTACTGGGTAATGTGTTATAATATGATCAAGTTATACGCGCTAGTGGTGTATCCTTGTGAGCTACAAGCGTCTTTAGGAAGCGGTGACACAATCACACAGACCGTATTACTGTTAGTCGATTTAGTTGTTAGGTTTTGTAAGCCTCGCCATTTCGATGGATTTTGATTTTGATATAAAAGAAAATGTTGTATCCACGTACAGTCTGAAACCAGATGTGTTCAATTTTAAATCTCATTTAAATCAAAATTGAACTTTTTACCAGTTATTTACATCAAGCCTACTGTTCTTTTAAAGATAAATGCGATACTTAAATGTTAGAAAACCAATCAATGTCTTCTATCGGTCTTACCTTGGTCGATACAATACAATAGGCTTCATAATGCCGAGTCGCAGATATCTTTGTTCAAAGCCTCGACCGTCGTTTCTGCTACATTATCAGATGGTATGACATCTTTTGTAACAAGGTCTGTATATAAATGGAAGAAGCTTTTCACGTTCACTCCTTTCCTCGTTATAAGTGATTAAATCTTGCACTGGATTTCTTCTGAGCTTTTTATGAACGAAATGGATAAAGTCACTCTCAATAAATCACAAATAAATATATATGTTTTCTATGTCCAACCGGAACAAAATATCAATTTCTGTATTTTTAACTGCTTTAAAAAAATGAACATATGTGGTAAGCATCACCGTATATTGTTTGAAATACTCAGTTATTCCTTTACCTGTCTCTATCATTGAATTGGAAAACATCAATTCGGGTATTGGTTTTTAGCAGATATAAGTTAGTATGGTACCCCGTGCAGAAAATCTTTCTGAGAGATCTACCGATACCCCACCGCCAATTTGTGAGTATAAGTATCAGTCTAGTATCTATTGCTAGCACAAACACATATGATTTATTTTTGTGTTCACCGTGTGTGTATGTACGTATTGTATGTATGCTTGTGAGTGTGTGTGTGTGTGTGTGTGTGTACGTGAGGGTGTGTGTGTGTGCGTGTGGGTGTGTGTGTGCGTGTGTGTGTGCGTGTGTGTGTGCGTGTGGGTGTGGGTGTGTGTGTAGGTGGATGATTTCCTTTATATAAATTGATTTGTACTTATACATTGTTTTAATTTATTATGTACCTCAAACTGCCTTATTATTGTTGTATTTCTCTTCTGTACAAAGGTTGCCTGGAAGAGATCGCCCTATGCGATAAGGCCGCCTATTGTACTGTACTGTTGTATGTTCTTCTATGTTATTAAAACATGTTTCTTATGGTATGAACAATAAAGAATATTATTATTATTATTATATTGATTTGGTTTTTAGGTTGACTCGTATGCTCGTCAAATGGATTATCTTTCAGAAAAGAGGGGAGCATTTAAATGCATTCGCATAAATTCATTACAACCGAACCAGCCGTTTAGTTGCAGTATAGATAAAAAACCTACATACCGACTGCAGCGCCATCTGCGAGGATGATTTATGAATTTAACCCAACCAGTGTGCCACCCAAATGCATAAGATTATATCAATAAAAATGTTCGTAGACAAAGTCGTGTAGTATGCACAAAATGTGAAATTCAATTTGTCAAGCCAATAACAGTTACAATAACAAACGTTAAAAAACAACCAAAATTTTAACGGACGCCGTTTAATATTCGCGCGATTAAAACGTTATTAAGGATTAATTTCATGATTTAAATTTTAACGCTGGTAATTTTTTGCTGCTTTATTACGTGCTCTCAATCTCCGTTATTAATCTAGCTGGAACACACCATAATATAAATATTTTTTTGGGATAAACATCCAAACAACTGAACTGATTTTAATATTTTTTTACTAACTATGATCGTTTATGCATACAAAAATGCTGATTTATATTTAAGATAACATTTATTGGGAAAAATTTACTTTTTTTAGGCCGCCTTTTATTAATACAAATATTATCTAATTGTGTTTAGTATATATCTATTTATAGTCGGAATATATTTTACATTACGAACAACAGTCAAGTCAGTACAAGTGTAGTTGAGATAAGATATCGGGACAAATAATAAAATGTAAATACAAGATGTAATAATAGCGTTAAAAGCCGTTGAAGTGGTTTTTATTATAGTTGAGATTTAATATTGAACAGTGAAAGAATAAATATAAAAAATATACGACATTTCTCTTATTGAAGAATATATATATCTATAAATAATTTTGCTAACGTACCATAAGCGTAAATAACAATAGTGTACTCATATTGGGTATTTAATTATATGTAATTATAATATACAATTAACATTTTTTTGATGTTTCATATTACAAAAATTATTATTTGATTGCAAACGTAAATTTTAATGTGCCGTATAATTATTGAAAACTTAAAACCAACTAATATTTAATCAACTGGTGTTCAAGTATCTATCATTTTCATAACAGCAACTATAGTAATTTCACTGTTAAACATAGGAGGGGAATTTGTTCCCTTGATTACCGCTCTAGGCAAGCATGGTGGCAAAGCGAATCGTTACGACCTTGCCCATTCCCGCTCAGTTGTATTCAGGTTTTATTACGTCGGGTGAATATACTGCCATCCACCGCTTACTTTTAGAGGTACATTTTATTATACTCTACCCCACAGCTCCCTCACACACTCTAAGATAGATAAATATTTGTTCCGGTTTGGGAACAAATCCATGACCTTTGATGCACAAGATACTTATAAATTGAGTAGCCAAATAAATAAAAACGGTTAACATTCGTCGACGTAAAACTGTACATCTTCCTGTCCCTTTTTAACTCGACCTAGTTGAGAAATTCAGTATCGAGTCGATACTCAATACATTTATTTCTTACAATGAGAATTCGGTAATTTATAAGCAAACTGGCATCCTGGGATCGATCCAGGCTTACGGGAGTTTCGGAAGTTACGTGCAGACAATTTGTTATTAGACAGGAAGTTTTGTGTCAATTCTCCGGTCCACGTGGATGTTTATACGTACAAGATGGCAAATGTATGTGTTATTTATTTTTTATTGTAACCACTGAAGCAAAAGCAATGTATAGTATATTATACTCATAACCCTTGACCGTTTTAGATTTTTTTGTTATAAAGGTGTATTATTTGGCAGTGTTTTTAGCATTGTTTGATAAAAAATATTCGTTGTAATATTTTCTGAGATATAATTTGAAATTAATTTTAAAAATCTTATGAATATATTTAAAAAAACTATGACAATCTGGTACAAATTTTATTCACACAAATGTCCGCCCTATATCCTAATCCTATCCTAATCTTTAGACTGCCCATGCCTAGTAGCTAGAATTGAAACAAGGACCAAGGAGCCAGCAAGTGTGGGAACCAGCGAGCATTATAAGAAAATTACGTTCAATACGCATTGAAGCCGTAAGGTACCGGCAGAGTAGAATTATACCTTATTTTTAGTTATCGTAAAAGGCAACTGAAGGACCGAAACCGAGACAGATGGCAGTATATTCATCTGAAACACTGTGGCTCACATGAATGAGGCATAGATAGGCAACAGCATCCCAATCATGAAAGCTGCGTTCTGCGATTGCCAACACGCTTGCCCAGCGCGGCAAATATGGGATTTTTTTTTGGGATGGCCAGTCCAGCAGTGCACTTTCAATGACTGATGTGATGCTGATGATTACGTATTGAATGTTAATTGATTCGTTATATGAAAAATTCAGCCCGATGTATTCAGAAACAGCATTCTAAACTTACTACTTTAGATACAAAAAAATAATAATTAAGACTTAGATCATTTGTTCCTGAGTTATCATGTATAATTAAATGTATAAATTAAATATAAATGTGAGTACATAACCGCGTATTTTCACTTCATAATATCCTCTAGGGTAATTGACAAGAACAACAATCTTAATTCCAAAAATATAAGATTTATTTTTTAAAGTCTAACTGTTGTGAAATTGTCCAATGACTTTTGACATGTCATTATAAATTGAATACAACAAATATTAGCTATATTCCAACCAATTTAATATGACATTTAAAATACTCAGTATCAAAACCTACATTTACAATCATCTATAGTCTCTGTCAAATAATCAATTTTCTACTGTTCTTTAAGTTTAATCAATGAAAGCCTCAAGATGACGTTACCTTAACAGAATGAATGGCTCCACCTGGGATAAGCTTAAGTATTCATGCCTTAAGCTTATAGTTTGGAGTTTGATGATTGAATACGTTCATGAAAATTGAAAGAATTTTCAGTGTTCAGTAAGGAGAGGAATAAAGTAAACGTGATTGAATAAATGTGTTAAGACGATTTATGTCAGTTAGTTCTCTAATGGTTAAATTTTAAGGCAATTGATGGCGATGGTATATTTGTTCTGAGAATTTATGTTTATTCTGTTCTTGGGTAGTAATTATCCATTTAAGTAATATATTCGTGATTTTCTATTGTCTGAATTTCATAAAACAAGTGCTTTCAGCGACTTATCTGAAAGAGTGACAGTGCATTTGTACCGCCACTTGAAATAGTATGGGTTTTTTCAGGGTCAATACAAGTTACTTTTATTGACCCTGTTTTCAAGATTGTATATAAATTTTAAATAACCAGATTTTGTATGAATTATATTCATTATTATTTTATAGTTTGCATGGGTACAATATTATTATATTTTATTCAACAAATTTCTGTGCCGTGAAGTACCAATAGAGCAGGTATTACCCTTTGTATCAGGTGTGCTAAGAGGCTACTAAAGCACCAGTATCGACAGATGACGACATAACCATCCGAAACAGCGTATCTTAAAGGGAAGGGATGGGTATGGGAAGCAAAATTTCTGACCTGAAACTGCATTACGCGTCCAAAATCCCACACAGTGATAATCTATTTAGACATGGTAATCATTATAAATATTTTCGGCATCGCGAAAATATGACAAACAACTGAAGGTTCAAAAAAAATTACCGCGTTTATTAGCCGTTAAAAACTACTTTATATGCAGCCGTTAAGAACTAAGTCAGAAATTATTACTGAGTTGTTTTACCTTCTTTCCCATTCTATAAAGCAAGAAGCAAGGCAGTTATTATGAAATATTATTTTCAAAATTGTTGAGAGTAATACTCATAAACCAGATTTTCAAAAGATCATCCTCGAGTTAAATAAAATTTGGGGCTTATCAATTTTATCTGTGTAATACACAAAATAATTTCAGCAGAGCTAGCGCACATTTAACCTTATTTCTAAAATAATCTTAGCAATTATGCAAATCTGATGACACAGCAGGTACGGCAAGGAAATACGATGGGCAGTTTTGTTAAAATATTGGGGATGCTTTCTATAAAATAGGGCTATATATTTAAGTTACGACTACAGCGTGATGCTCCAAAATATAACAGTAAAGTTAATTTTATTTTAATAATAATTACGTTTAGTATGAAATTTTGCGACGAACATTTTTGGTTAATATTATAAAGTCAGCAGACAAGCATATGGTCCGCTGATTATAAACGTGACCGCAGCTTGTAGACACTGGTGCCATCACAAAGATATCACTAGCGGGTCACAAACCTTGATAACTGAAAATACAATGTCAAATTTGCTCAGTAATATCACCGCTTCTCTAAATCAAACCAGAACACACCAATTCAAGTACTACTATTTGGTCGTTAGAAATAGGTGAAGGTGAGGTGGCAATACAGGCGACCTTTGTAAAAGGTCTACCTCTAGTTATTAATTTATATTTTAATGAAATCATTCACATCTAAATCCCCTCCTTGATGAAGCCCAGCGTTTAATTGGAGCGCAATTAGTTGTGCTGCAATTATAAGCTAATTATAAATAAGCGGCAGTTGTGCCTGTGTTCATGTTCATGGTCATTTGATATACATATATTAAATCATCTTCCAGATAACGTTTGTAGGCTACGGTATCATTGATTTTGATTGATGAACGCAGCCCAAAAAATTATCTGCCACTGTTTTATTTTAGAGAAGTTTAATAATACTTTTGTCTCTGGTGACTAAAAAGGCAAACAAATCAAGGAAACCAAAGATCCGCAGCATGACCTATAACTGACCCCAATTTAAAAATGATAAGAATTGGTCAGTGGTCAGTGATCAGTACGACATATTTGACAATGATTACAATTGCATTTAATACGGTATAAACTTGTAGATTAATTTTCACACATCAATTCGCTCTAAAATTATTCACGATGCCACAACGAGTTTGATACACAATCCGCACCGAGGAAGCCATTCATCTATTGTACAACTCCCGACTGTAGGCAGTAGTTGGTAATTAAAATGGAAGCACGAACGTGTACAGTGCTAAGCTTTTCATTAACAAGTATATGCATGACCACTTATTTACAGTCATTTTTTTTCATTTTTGAAGGGCCTAATGGCGTTGATGGTAATAAGCCTACTTTATGCGGCCAAACGCCACCTGAAGAAAACATTTATGCTATGAATATTTGTGTTTCTTCGGCGTTTGGGTGTCAAAAAAAAACTTTTATATGAAAAAAGAATTAAAATATTCAATATTTTAAAAATGTACATAAAATTATTTTTATTAAATTGCTTTCTCTTAGTTTTCTATGCTGAGGATCCAAGCCATGTCTTAGTTGTCATATTACATTATTACATCTTGACTGCTTTCCAATGTTAAAGTCTACAGATACAACTACAATATAGGTTACACGCAATAACGTGCCATAGTAAATAAATACTTCAAAAAGAAACTTCAGTTATTGCATATCTTCCTTACTGTCCAAAAATTTAAATTGATATTTAGTAATTAATTTTATGAATTGACTAATTCTTTCTTTCTATTTTATTCACATTGCTGTGTATTGGTTTGTTGGATGAGGGAGACAGTGAAATTACCGGGTAAATGTGACATAGTATCTTTAGTTCACTGGGTTGGCAACACGCTGGTGATATCCTTGTCACCGTCACGTATACCATCAAGTGGTACGTATGCTTGATTGATGACTGGAGTTTTTAAGTAGATTTAAAAGTATTTAATATCAATATAATCAACTATATTAATAATGACATTCACACAACATTTCATACATTGACCTGACTCTGTGGTAAGTCGCTCAATCGCAAATATAATACTCTAAAACAAATTTTCGAAATCCAGGCACAGGACAAACACAATAATCATTATATAAATATTACCTTTGAGATGGTTTATGCATAGAAAATGCTCGAATTATATTTAAAATTATATTTACTAGAAAAATAATATTTTTTTCTCATCTCGGCGCACAACAACTCTAGGAAAAATTTGACATGTGCACTAAGGTCTTGGTAGCACAACAGTAGTGCTGTCTCTTGATAAGGGAAATATGCAGGTTCAAGCCACATCTGAAACCTGAGACAAGTTGATTTTTATTTCTAGAAAATATTTATCATGGGTGGGCATTGAACCCAAAACCCTTGGCGCATAAAATAAGATCTACTATCTGCGCCATAGGACCGTCAAATTTCGTCGTCGTCGTCTCGTTCAAATGAATGTCTCAGAAGAAATATGCTAGATGCAGGGCACATCTTATTTTAATTCATTCGAATTCATTTAATTCTAGCTTAAAATATGAGACGTAACGTGAAACAATACAAAGATTTCCGTTATAAATAAACGTAACATATACAACTAATATTAAATGAAATTCCAAAAAAATTAATCACAAGTAAATACATCTAACTTATTAATTATAACACAAATGTCGAATACTAAATGTTTCTAATTACCTTTTATACGTCCTTTCTCTAACATTCGCAACACAAGTACTTTAAGCGACATATCACCGAGTGCCCACAACACTTTTTTTATGACAAAGTTGAAAAATTAATATACTGACTGCGTAATGGTAAGCGTCACCACAGTTTATAGGTGTTAATATTATCACAAGAACATGTATTAATTGAGCTTTGCTAGTATATGATTTAGAGACACTATATCACATTGCCAAGTCTTTTCACTGCCTCCCTCACCCTTCAAATTCGCTACCTACCACTAGTGCAGTGAATTGATCATGGATGTCTAGAAATCTTCAGTACTATTTATGTTATCATCAAATAATATCCTACATTTATACTTAGATATATAAAACATTTATTCCATTACCTCAATCTGAGACTCGAAAGTAAGGTACTGTCGAACACATTGATTATACTTGTGCATATGCTGGTATCACCCACAACATGCTATGGACGTTTCCGCTAATTAAAGGGCTAAATTGAATACAGCCTAACATAACAAAGGACAGACAATTTGGTGGATCGGTAATTAGGTAAGACGGCTTTACACATGTTATGCAGGCAATAGTGTTTTCTTTTGTCTAAATAATGTTCGATATTTGGGACATGAAGTGTAATTATTTTGGTTTATATGGATAGGCATAACTATTTATATTGTAATGTTAAGCTATTGGGGGATTTTTCTAATGCGATTGGCAAATAAGAAATTTATAAAGAATATTTATAAGACGGGCCCGTTGGCGCAGATGGTAGTGATCCTTTCTTGTACGCCAAGGGTCGAGGGTTGAATTCCCACCCAGAGCAAATATTTATATGATGATATTTGTGTTCGTTCTATGTTTAGGTTTTAAATATTTGCATTTAAGTAATATATTTATGATACGACTTAAAGCGACTTACCACAGATTCAGGTCAATTTATGAGATGTTGTGAAATCTATTTATTAGAATTAATTTAATACATCGATAACTATAAAATTATATATTCATGGAACTGTCAGAAATGTTTTCAGAAAGCCTTCTTTACTTTGAAAGGTAGTTTCATCACTTCATTTTAGTTGACTTTTTTTTAAAAAAACTGCTCTTTTTACGGCTTTTACATAATTTGTTCGTTGTTTCAGTTTGCTTGAAATAACAGTTCTCTAGAATTAATAAAAAACCTTTCTGCTTAGTAACTTTTCATATAAACCGTGAAGTACCGGCAGAGTAGAATACCTATACCAAGAGTCGTGAAAGGCTACTAAGGTATCAGAACGGACAGATGGCGGTATATCCATCCGAAACAATGCAGCTCAAATGCAGAGGGCAAGGATAGGCAGCAGCATCTCCGTCGCGGAAGCTGCGCTCTGGGATTGCCAACACCCTACCCCAGCGCGGCAATTATGGGCAAAATTTCTTGGGGAGGCCTATGTCCACCAGTGGACTTTTAATAGCTGGTATGGTGATGTTGACTTTTCATATGCAAAGTAAATATATTAATTCTGTCTTTAGTTATATTTTTTAGATGTTAGTAAAATATGATCATGAATTCAAAACAAATAATTACATGTTATACTTTGAACAATGATTAAAATGCTCATGAAGGTATGTATTCAATTAAAAGGTATTTAATTTTACATTCTAAGGTGCGGTTAAGTCAATGTTTTAACATTGCTCAAGCCATGTTTACCTATAAATAGAGAAGTTATTAAGTGTAGAAGTAATTACGTAAACCGACTACGCTCATGTTTGGTAAACATATTGGTTCCTGAAACATATGTTAATTAATTCGAAATTACTAATTTATTTTACTATGTAAATACAACAACTTCTAACACTAACTTAGGTTTAATTAAGACAAAGTTTGCTGTGTTAACGTGTGGTGTAGATACTTGATTTTATGTTATAGATTTTGTCTACTTAATGTTATATTCAGCAATTATTGTATTTTACAAACAAATTCTAATTAATTGGCTGGAATTCAGAGTTATGTTTCCAATAATAATTTTTTCATATAATAGTAATGCAGACTTAATGGTTATTGAAATCTTAAAGAAATATAACACATGTAGTGTAATCGAATATTTGAAATAATTGATTTAATAAACTTTCTAGCTAATTGCAATATATTTTATCTAAAACACATGCATTTTATTTATATAAAGCAATGTACCAAAAAATATACAAGGATAATGTCGTAGCATAGATATGGTACTAATGACGTATTAAGGTTAATTTCAATAATTTACTAGTTTTAATCCACGTTAAAAACAAGTTCAGACATGTATTATTCATTTTATTATTACAGTTCATGTCAAGCGAAATAACACTGTTGTTAGGTAAATGTATTGTTATTTACAACATGTCCGTTATAAATGAAAAAATAAACTGGAATACAATGTGACATTGAAACTCGAATGACTTGAAAAATAGATCTCTGTCTCGCAGACAGACTCGCGAAAAGCACACGTGTCGCAATGTGGATAGTCGTCAAGCGTACACTCAACTCTGTTATATGACACCGGAACGATACTAGATTAATAGAGAAATATGCAACACGTAGGGTTTCAAACTGTTTTAAGCTCACAACCATCAACACAATTTATGTACGCAATAATCATGCACTAAACGGGCATAAATGGTAGTGATCCTATCTTGTGCATTGAGGGTCGTCGGTTCAGTGCCCACCCTGGACAAATAATTACATGGCGAGTATTTGTGTTAGTTTGGGTGGTAAATATATATATATCAGTATTATAATTGTGATTCTTTGGCTGTATGATGTCCGTAACACAAGTGCTTTAAGCGACTTACTTCGGAGTCAGATCAATGTTTGAGATGTCTCGTGAGTTTATTATTATATTTTGTTTATGCATACTAGGCGCGTCTTAGATACCACTTACAGCACAGGGATATTTATTTATATTTGAAGAACTAACAGCACCGTGAAATAACAATATAAATTGTAACAGTAAACTAATGAAATCTTCATGATAAAAACACTGACTTACTTAGTTAAAAGACAAACTATACTGATACATACATGAAATAATAATAAATTATATAGGGTGATTAGTTTGGGCTACTTGCCTATCGTCTTTGGACATGCATCGATAATAAGCTAAACAGAGATAAGTGACGTGGGAGAAAAAGCGTTTCACACATAATAAAGGAACGCTGGTAACTTACGTACAAGTGAAGTTGTTTGAATAATGTACACAATGTTTTTCATTAGACAATATCGTCTTATCAACCATTGGAAGTCCACTGCTGGACATAGGCCTCCCCAAGAAGGGCAAATTTAGCCCATAATTGCCACGCTGGGCAAGCGTGTTGGCAATTGCTGGGCGAATTTTTGATAAATAGATTTGCGAAGATGTTTTTGACTTCACTCGAAGTGGAGCAAGGCAAATATTTTGTTGGACTCACCTCAAACTTGTATGTTTCTGGATTCATATCGAGGAGAGAGTAGGATGCCACTCGGTCTCCATTGCTGTCGATTATCACTTCGCCGGTTATACCTGTCAAAATAATATTTAAAATAAGCAAGCAATAAAAATAGCAATAGGTTACAACATAACAAGATTTTGCTAAGAGTAAAACATGAATAACTAAATAAACAAGCTTGAGAAGTAAGTGATATATCATAATTTTTCATTTTTCAATTTAATCATGAGTAAATGGTATTTAAAATTTGAAACAATCTAAAATTGTATTTCCATCTTTTCTCGTTTTGTGGTTAACAAAAGTAAGTAAGAAAATATTGCATTTAATTTTTGACTCGCAATCTATAGCTTTAAGGTATTTCTGTTTCATTTGAATAAATAAAGTTTTAACCTCATTTCTATTGCTCTAATTTGTAAAATATTTAACGGCTTTAAAACGCGGTTTATTTATTTTTTTACATTTATTGTTCGACGTTTTGGTTTCCTTGCGGCAACCGTTCTCAATATAGAATAATATAGCATTTAATTATGTAGGTACACACAGATTTGATCTGTACAAATCTATCAAACTTTGTTAATTGTGAATAAAGTCTAAAAATTAGACATTGAGTTTAAAAATGCTTAATAATTGCAAATATTTTTCTACAGCCACGTATAAATAAAGTTGGACGAGTTAAAAATGGCACCAGAAACTGTAAAACTTGCATGTTACAACTAATTAATAATGAGATAAAATCTCATTCATTGACAATTGACAATATAATTGTATTTTGAGCTGCACTGTCTAGTACAGCTGCACTGTCTGCAGTGGCGTAGTCGATAGTGTCTCTATCTTGCGCACCAAAGCCTCTGCTAGATGTTAAATATATATTTAATTATTATTATATATGTATATATATATATTTTATCATAATATATATTATAATATATATAAATATAAATATTTATAATATATATTGTATATATCGACGGTCAGAAAGACAGCAAACATATTTATAGTTATTTATTTCCAACTATAAGCTTAATAGTTTCAAGTAAAAGAGAAAATCATTGGAAATTATTGAACTTGTTTTTTTTTTTGTTCTGTCTGTAAACCTGTATATTTTCCCTTACAACAATTGAATTTATGACCGTCAATATGTGATTCCTCTATTTCATGATATCCGTAACAAAAATGTTTTAAGCTACCTATATATTTTTAGGTTAATCTATTAAATTTCGTATGAAACAATTTCGCAAAAGCCATTTTCGAAAACATTAGAACCTAAAGTCAGTGATAAGCGGTAAATAATTTTATTTTTAATACCTTATAGACGAGTCATTGTGTGTGTAGGTTATCTCTTAGATCAAAATCTACATATAAGTGCTAGAATTTTATGTCTCGTTGATGCTAATGATTGGTTTTTTAGCGACAGCTTAGAAGTCACTGTATCCTAAATGGGACAAGTTTGGCCCCAGATAATCTTATTTGGAAATAGGTTTTGGTTTTTACGTGTGTCATTCCTTCATTAAATGAACAATAATAAATACTAAAAATGAGTAACTATGATAACCCGTTTGTTACCCTTTCGGTCCTTTCAGGTTTAAATGAGAAAACTAGATTTATTTGCACAATTTACAATGATATAAAGTCATACAGTATTTATCAAAAGAATTAGCAAACCGCTTATTTTCGAAAGGTTGCAACAAACGAAACTGCTCATTTTGTCATACAAATTGTGATTAAGAAATTTCTTTTACGCTCGTCTGTCTGTGTTTTATCTCTTTCCCCGAGTTGAATGTTCGAATTATTCTTAAATATACAATTATGCGGGAAAGAGAGGGGGGAAGACAGACGACAAGCTATTATGAATGAATAGCCTGTTTGGAATGAAAGGGCATTCCCCCTACTCTGACCGTTATTTTCTAAAGATTAAATCACTGTTTAATCAAAGAATGATCTTTATTTGCATTGTTTACTGTGTTGCTTAATTATTGATGATTTAATTATTCTAGCTTTACAATATTAGAGCTGTAGTACATATTTGTGCAGTTCACCTGACCCACGAGTCAGTAGTCAGAGTATATTAAGTAATAAATAAATTTAGACAACATCTCATAGACCGGACTCCGAGATAAATAGCTTAAAGCTTAAATGTTACGGACATTAGGCTACAAATTAATAGCAAATATAATACATATTTTATCCAATTTCTTATCACATAAATGGTGAGAATTGAAAAACGATCATTGGCGCATAAGATAGGAAAACTGAAAAACCGAAGCGCCATCGAGCTCGTATAGGCAATTTCTCATTTAATTGCATTTTCTTCCAATATGCTTGTACGTACGTATGCCTAAGACATTACATTCGGCATGTTTTGGCGAATAAGTAAAGTGGAGCAGAGCTTGTGTTCTCGTAATTTCTTGTTGTTTTAATGTGTATACAGCCGAGCACTATCAAATGCTTCATTATCAGAACTGCGTTTTCAATACCTGAGGGTATTTGACATTTATGTGACATCAATGTATAAAGAAAATATGGATCCTTATTGGACCTATGTGAAATCCGGAAAATATTTTTTTTTGTCTGAATAAGCAATGTAATTATTACAAATGTCAGTTGGCGCGAATGACAGTTTACGTTTTTAATGTATCGTTTAAAACGGCTATGAGAGATTTATATTTATTTTCTTATTTCATAATCAATTCGAATTTAATGTTCATGAATATTGGGTTAGCTAGTTATTAAAAACAGATTCTATTCAAGCATTTTTACTAATCCTACCATAAAAAAGACTATAATCTTAGGATTTTATCCACTATACAATAAAGTTTTTATTACCGCTATAAGCTGGCATTGTATGGTTTAAAAAATCTCTGCCTACATGCGAGCCAGCCTTTACGACACAGCGTAGAGGCCCTTTCACCTGTTACAAAGGGCTGTTGAATGTTGGAGGATCGTAAAACGTCGCCACAAAGCGTAAGGGTACTGAGTGGTTTGACGCTTGTTTGACGCTATTTTGACGTTTTTCAGTTTTTTGGATTTGGGGATTGCTTAATATTCAACAGAAGCTCATTCCAGAGTCGTATAGCTGTCACTGTAAAAGAGTTTGTCAAAAAACTAGTGTGTTTTTGTGTCTGGATGTTATATATATATATATTCAAATATATTTATGATACCTTCTGTTGTCTGATGACTGAAATACAATTGCTTTAAGCATCTTATATCGGGGTTAGGTCAGGTGTGTATTATATTAAAAAAAAATTATATTTGGCGTTAAGTGTACAAAAGGTTAAATTCCATAAAATGTTTCGAGCTTCGATATAATAATTTAGTCCAATCACTATATTTTTTTTTTTCGCTTTAATGGTCTTATACTTTTGAATATGAAATTTTCAGTAATTTTAGTGCTTTTTATAATATATCAAACATGTATACGATGATTAATATGACATATGTAATAAAATTGCTGGTCCTCAAATATAATTTGACTGAATTCGAAATTTCATGCAAGTATTAAGAAACATCCTTTCGAAAAACATAATTTATTCAGTCAACGTATTGAGGCAAAAGGGGCATAGGGTCATTTGCCGTTAGGTAATAGCAGAATAGATTAGTACCTCCCTTAGTACCAGGTATCTTAAGAGACAAATAAGGTATCAGAATGACAGATGGCGGTATATCCATCCGAGACAGTGTAGTATATAGCCTCTATACATTTGCATAGGGTGGGGATGGGCAGCAGCATCCTCATTACGAAAGCTGCGCTCTGCGATTGCGAACACGCTTGCCCAGCGCGGCATTCATGGGCAAAATTTCGTTTCTCGTTTTTCATCCCCCGTTTTAATAAAAGCCTTATGGTATGTTCTAAGAATAAAATGGTTTTACTTTGCTCTAGATTAGAGACTAATAAGATTTGATATAGCTTTATCAAGATTTATTAACATTATTTCATAGTGTATTATTTATATATTTTCTTTTAAAAATATATAGGTTACTTTACCTTGAAACGATCTATTCCACATATTCTTTATAACTGCAGCACCATCCAAAGGTTCGGTTGTGTTATTGTATTCCTCTAAAGTAGCATTCAGTGCAAGAGAATATAGTAGAACTGCGTCGTAGAACGCCGCAACGAATGTTGAAACCACTTCATCCTGACCAAATGTGTAGTTATACTTCTTCGCTGCTAATGCCTTCACCTGTAAATTATGATTCGGTTAATATCATTCTTAATTCTACAAAAAAAATCAATGTGGTGTTGTTCAGTTGAGAGTTATTCTTATCCAGGATTAGCAACTAAAGCAGCCGTAGAAAGTTCACTGACCTATCTGCTGGAATCTAGGCCTCCCCAAAGGAGAAATAGGCATATGGCGGATATAATGCCTTCTACTATCTACGTGCCGTGATAAAGCCGTAAGGTACCGGCAGAGTAAAATATCACCTCCCCTGTCCTACTCTGCCGGAACTTCACTGCATGAACTGGCAAATGCATTTGGCAATACATTTTGTTGTTTTTTTAATGCAATAAACCATCATTGTGTTAGAATAGAATGGCCATAAACTTTATTTGAAAGACTATACTTAAAAAATGGAAGGGTTGCTTTTTAAAAGGATATACCTCATCGACGAGCCTGATGTTAGTGATCCTATCTTGTGCTCCAGAGGTAGTAAGTTCGATCCCCATCCAGGACTATTTATGTGACACTACATATGTGCTGATATTTGTGTTTGTTCTGGGTGTTACATATAAGTATATAAAAATGTGATTCCTCTGTTGTCTGCTATCCGTAACACAAGTGCTTTAAACAACTTGTTACGGAGTCAGGTCAATGTATGAGATGATGTGGGAATTTCTATTTTATTATATAAAATTGTACACTTGAAACATATACGTATGATTTTATTTACCGAATCTGTTTTACTAATAAAATCCTCATATATAAATTAATTTCACATATTTTTATCAATGTACTTACTATACAAAAAGAAATCTGTTTTCTATCAAATGTTTTTTAAATAATGGCAATAAAACAACTTAGCAGCTCCATTAAATTAAAACATTTAAAGCTATAAAACTATTTTTTTATCGCCAAATCAAATTCAATACGCCTAAAAATTTAATAGTTTGTTCATTATTATAAATTGTTGAATAAAAATCAATTTGTTATTTTAATTATTTACTGTACTCAATAAATTACATGAGAACTTTTTTTTAAAGCAGATAATATCATAAGGATATCACAAAAGCATTGACAACCTTAATATTATGACACATTACCCAGTAATTTCACTATCTATTCAAATATTGAACAAATATCATGATTTCCATGAATCTGCTTGTATAACATACAAATTTGTATTGTACGGCACGAACGATTGACGTAATATGACGTGATGTGACGTAAGACATATCAAATCGCTCAAACTACACCGTCGCCATGTAATCGATTTTGGCACCAATTTCGGGAACGATACACCCCTTGATAATCAGAAGTTAATGGGATATTGTAGATATGAATAAAAAGAGGAGTACATAGAAAAAGGATGATGTAGCTTGAATGTTAAAATTTATGAGTACGAATATTATGTTAACATTTGATAGAGGGATATAGAAAAGTGCCAATCTAGATTATATATTATAGAAAAAAATAATATATCAGAAATAAGCTGAATGAATAAGGTTACATTCAATTACATGATGCGTTGAATATTTTTCTATAATAAAATCCAAGTAAAAAATATTATTGTTTCAATTACAAAGACCGGACTTGTCTATTACAGATTTTGCTTATCCATAACCTACACTATATACACTATTCATGACATTTTGAATATTTATTTTTTTGCAACAACATTTCTTATTTAAGAGCATAACGTTTACAATACGTACTATCACTAATTATTTTACTCCATTGTGAGAAAAAATTAATAGACTTAATACTTATAAATATAACGTAAAACGTTCGTAATGTACTTAAAGATCTTTTGCTCACATTTTCCAATTCAATGTGAAACTACTTGATTCTACAAAAACGTTCGTGTATCTTGTCTTATAAAAATAAAAAAACAACAGACATCCGGTCGACTGAGCCAACATATTGCATGTATTTGATGAAATAATATTTATCAATCTAAAATCAGCTTATTCCAATTTCCGTTGGGTTTGTACCCTCAGGACTATTAGTGACAGTTTCCGATAAAGGAATACGTTATCTACTTCAATATACGAACAGAGGACCCCGATAAGCAATCTTATTTTATAACTACAAGACCTAAGATAGATTAGATAATAGACTATGTAAGATTAAACTTAATCACATAGTCGTATCATCTTCTTCGAAATATGTAAAGAAGAAACAAATATATCAATAATAATTTTAAGGACTTAAAACATCTAATTAAAATATATCACGAAGCAGCTTGTCTATTACTACTTTATATTACCACAGTAATTACCACGATAATAATGTATAAAGAAGGTACGCAATTCTCATTGTATATTTTAGTCACACACGACCGGTGGCCTATCCACGGTTTATTGAATATGCGAAAATAACGCGAGAGGCTCTCACGACTTAGAGGTACAAAAAGGCAATGGAAACCCAAATTGAAATTCAATACGTGATTCCAAATAATAATAGCAGAATCTTCAAATATTTATGCTTTCTTTTCTTTTTCATATCATCGTAAATCTGCTGTCAAAAATTTTTATGTTATCATTTGTTTTTACCATTTTATTTGTTTGCATGCTTTCTATATATTATATTTCATATATATACAATTCTCGTCCGTGACACGAGTAGTGTACGTTATTGGACTCCTCTGTAACGGCTAAACCGATTTTCGTGAATCTTAGCGTATATATCGGCTAGGGTTAAGAACATCTATTTTACATCCCCCTAAATGTTAAGGGTGGTCTACTCCAAATTTTTATTTATCTTCTTACACAACATTTTTTGTTTAAATATTTTTGTGATTTAGCATGCACAATTCGTTTACAAACCCCTGTTTTATCATTTTCATTTTAGTAATTTTATACAATTTAATTGGCCATTATAGGCAAATGTATCCCATTTTTGAGGAGGCTTATATCCAGCAGTGGACGTTTTACAGCTGCTTTGGTGATGGTGATGAATTTTAACATTATACTACCTCATCAGAAAACTTCAAGTATTCTTTCTTTTCAGGAGCTGGACTGGTGACCGTCAATACTGCGCTGTATGCTCTCTTCGCCTGTTCATTGCGCTCATCGGTATCGTTCGCCACTTTCCACGGCTCTTTAGATGAGGCCGAAGCTAGACTGCAATAGAAGAAATACTTTAATATAAAATTATATTTTCGTTACAGATTTTTAATTACTAAATATGGTAAGGTTTCCTTAAGTTTCTATTTAGGCTTTCATCGCTAGCTATGCTCCGCGGTGTTACCTGATGCATCATAGCATAGGCAAGAAAAAGATTAGTAAAATATAATATAGATTAATACTTATTTTACTAATCAGTTTTCAAATGAAAAAAATAATTACTACAACAAGAACAATTTTGAATTTTGTAAACAATTTAAACATGTGAACAATCATGTTCACATGTTTAAATTACATCTACCAATTTTACAGATCACGCGCCCATTGCATTAAAAAATCACTTAGCGGATATAATATACATAAATATAATCATCGTTTTCATCAGCATATCATTATTATTATTGCAATATTTTACAGATCTCATACAGTGATCTGACTCTGAGATAAGTAGTAAGTGAAACACTTGTGTTACAGACATCAGACAATAGTGGAATTAAAAATATACTGCTTAAATATATTTTTAACAGTCAGAACGAAAATAAATTAATTATTTAAAATATTAGCGTTGATTTATCAGAACAAAAATAGCTCCAGGATAAATCGATATACGTACTAATACGTCAGTAGCACAACGATAGTTTAGGCTTCCGGTAAAGGAATTATGCAGGTTCGAGTACTGCCTGAAGTCTAAGTAAATATTATCTTTTTTTTAATTTTTTTTAATTCAGCCTTGTTCAATGCATAAAACCTCTAAAGTAATATTCATCATATAAATATTTGTTCAGGATTGGGATCGAAAATACGATCCTTAGTGCACAACTAAATGAAATTGTCGTTAAATGAAAGATATTAGAGGTAGTCCTCATGCAAACGTTGTGCCGCACTCCCACTTTCTACCTCCAAATAGCACTACTGTGTTCTGGTTTGAAGAGTGAGAGAGACAGTGATAGTGATACAATATTATTAAGTCACAAGGTAAACAACGCACTAGTAATATATTTGTGATATTACGAGCGTCTATAGACTGCGGTGCCGCTTAACATCAACCGACATTACATTGTTTGTCGACGTTATCTAATAAAAAATACTATATCAAATAAACTCAATACTTATTAAAAAGAGGTTTTGGGTGCCTATAAATATTCATATATCTGTAAATGTATATTTGTATCATGAAATACATCTCTAGTGACGTCAACTTAATTTACTTCCACGAAAACCGCAGGGTTTCAATTAAGTCTACCCAGGAAACTTGGGTAATATTATTAAGTTGTGTGTCACACGGGAACTCGTTTCGAATAAAATAGACCGAACGTTTAAATGAATGAACGTGTAATATGATATCTTTGTTTTGGAAGGTTTTGAATTTGTTTTATTTATATTGCCCTAAGCATCTGTTTTTCTTTAACTATTAATAAAGCTTTTATGTTTCTTATGGTTATGTAATAAAAATACCAAATGACTGACAAAATTTTGGTTTTGTATATGTCATCATGACTTATCATGATGATATGTATATAACCAAAATTTTGTATACTAGCGAAATGACTAAGAAACTCTAAGTAATAAAATAAAATCAGGCGTAAGTTTTATACATCGAAGTATTATAATGCACAGTTTAGCGCGCTAAGCAATGTCTGTTGATTTATCTAGGTAATTAGATATGGACTGAAAGAGTGGAAAAATAAAATGTATAGGGTTCAGAAATAAGATAATCCGTTATCACTCATATTCCATCCACTTATATCTTTGACTAATACAGTGTAGTTAAAAACTAAAAGCCAAATCCAGGTAGAAAGGTTTTTTTAAAAACTATTGGAACTGTTATAAGTATTTAGTCGCAGCAATTAAATAATTGGACAACTTCGGAAAGCCGGCCGAGTACTGTTTGTAGTGAATATTCGAAGTTGGTTGAAGATATCAATAGTCTTTTTCTAAAGATTAAATAGGGCTATCAATTCTATTAACTGAAATGCTGTAGCAAAATAAGTATTATATGATGACAAGATCTTCTACTGATAGTGTTATCTTGGAAATAGTAACAACAAAGGCTGACTAACTGTGATCATGTTACACGTTGCACCGATCCACGTGTTTCTTATGATTTCCTGGTACATATTTCTGATAAAAGGACTTTCCGCATTGTCTGAAGTTTGTATAGCGATATCTTAATTAAAATTAGTTGTGTACTAGAGGGCTTTTTGATGATGTTATCTTATACAAAACGGGATTACTTTATTTTCTTATGCAAATTAATAACAATAAAACATTAATATTGACAACAATTGTTAAGATAAAACAGCATTATTAAGTACTTAAAACACGATTTGATTTGTAGATATTATTCAAAGTAGTACATCATCTTTCGTCATTGTATTTGTGCAATACTTATTAACTGCTGCCGAAATATAACCGAAAGCCTGTATTTAGGTATATATTATATATAACAAATAGCACAAAAAATGAAGATTTAGAAATATTATAAAAGAAGTCATATCAAACAAGTATAATAGTGCTCGTTTATTAATATTAAAAAAATTAAATAACAAACTTACACACTGTCTATTAAAGAAACTGTTCTATATAGACCTACAACAATCCTAATATCTTGGTATTTTGCGAATTGTAGAACATACCTATAATACATTTATATATAATCACATCGCTTAAAACTACTATGTATGTAGTTCCAGGCGGCGTCTAATAGATGGCGCTGTAATAGATAACAGCGCAAGTTTAGATTTCATAATAAACCTTATCTATATTAGTCACTACATTTGATTTTACGGGACTTTATTTCTATTTTCGCTATTTTATTTTACGTTAATTTAGCGCCCATAAGCGATTTAACCAAAATACACATTTTCATAAATTTAATCGTATATTTTATTATAATATATAAATAAAACTAGCGATCCGCCTCGGTATGACATGGGTGCAATGATAAAAAATGGTTATTGTAGGTTATCCCTAAAAGATGTACGTACATATTTATAGACAGACTTTTTATATACAGAAGGTGTATAATAGCATAATACATTATTTTGATCTCAGCCGTTTGAAATTAAATCGCAAAAAAGTGTTTATTTAAATCACATAAGAAACTTCTAAAATTATTAATGTTTTTCTTCTATATTATACATATA
Organism: Heortia vitessoides; assembly: GCA_020976665.1. Lineage (NCBI taxonomy): Eukaryota > Metazoa > Arthropoda > Insecta > Lepidoptera > Crambidae > Heortia > Heortia vitessoides. Next base: position 11,214,925 of record JACJUM010002477.1, read on the forward strand.
AACCTTCCACTTGACACACTATCTATTTAAAAAAAATACCGTTACAAAATCCCTTGCGTAGTTCTTCGTTAGTCTACATAGGGACAGACAGACAGCTTAGAGAGACTTTTTTTATTTTATATAGTGATTCGTATATTAGTATCTTAATGAATAGTCGATATATAAACAAGTCTCTAACAAACAGTGACTCTCACTAATTATCGCTTTTGGTAAGAGGTAAAACGTTTCGCCATTTTCCGTTTCGAGGTTACATAACGTTTCAAGGTTTTCCAAAGCCCTGACTTCCGATAGCTGCCTCAAGCCAATTCAATAAGCAAACATATGATGATAACTATGAGAATCCATGAGGTCTCTATTATATATGCAAAGGACGCCTTTCTGGGACCGTTGGTAATCTTACCACATTATCTCTGTTTAATGAGAAACGCGCTTCGAGTGAAATGGAACGTAAGTTTTGGACTCGACGGCTGAATATTAATTCCAAGGGTATCCACCACGCTACAATGTGGAAATAACTTTTGGAAGTGATAAATGCAATGTCATGGATCTCGTTATTAGTTCTAATTTACGACTTAAAAAAATTACTTTTATTTAAAAATGTATTTGTCGTTTCCCTACTAGAAAAAAACTTGTACTATTATTCATACAGCCAGGCTGGATATTCAACTGTTTGAATCTACTATCTGAATCTTATAACTTTTCTTTTCTTTGCAAAAACATAGTGAAAGATGTCACTGGTTTGAAAGAATACCGATAAAATTATGAATTTAACAAAGTTCCAATAAAAAATTTCAAATGATGATATTATATAAAATTTTTGAACGGATTGGTTCTATATAGAATTTTACTTTATTTAAAGCTGGAGAAAAAAGCTATAGATTGTTATTTGCCCTCATGTGAACCTACGCTACACCAAATATTACACAAGTAACAAGCCGGGCCCCTTATTTTTACAGACTATTTGTGAAAGTGACGTCTTTGTTTGTTCATGTTTCCCAAGATTATAACAAAAGTTATCTACAAGCAAAAACTAATGGAAAAATAACATCACAAAAAGTTTTTATGTTTGGTGACAGCCGGACAAACAGTCAAACCCTGTTGCATTTATGATATATTCATCATTATCATCAAAACAGCTTTAAAACGTCCACTGCTGGACATCAAGTTCATCATTTAAGCTACACTGCTTAGGGCGGATATACCGCCATCTGTTGGTTCCGGTACCTCAGTCGCCCCCTGCGACATCTGGTATAGGTGGAGATACTATTACTACTCTGCGGTTACCACACGGCTATATTGTCATGCATGAACTTAATGTCAAATTAGACAGCAAGTCGGCAAGCAATCCAATGGATGGATAATAATCTCTCATATTGGTTGACCTAGACATTTTGTTTGTTTCTATCCAATTTTGGATCGAGTCCATATTATAGATTTCTTTGCTGATAATATCTTCATTTGACAGATTTATGCAGAGAATATTGGCAACTTTTTTATTATAAATGGACTACGTATTTGCAGGATATCATAATAGACGAAATGTACGTTAGACTAAACAATGTTTACTTTCACTTCTATCTTCATCTAAGCAAATAAATTTTATTACACATTTTCAATTTGCGCCCGGCGACTATTTTTTGAAGGCTTTGTATTAAGTTTAGTAAGAAATAACATACCTGTAAGTAAAAACCGCGATTATATATAAAAAATATGTTTCTTTCTGTTTGGAATACATAGGAATACTATTATTTTGTGTATTCAGTGTCGCTTTTTTGCTTGCATGGCTTTGCATAGTTAGTTGTTAGATTTCAAGGACAGCTTCTATCCTGGTGGCACTGGCACTGACGTCAGAGCACCAGCATTAGGTTCGTTAGGTTTGGACTTCCCGGCTATTATGGAATGAATTTAATCCATTAGAAATCTTGCCGTGCAATACTAGCACAGTAGAATAGTACCCCCTATATACCAGGAGTCGTAAAAGGTGACTGAGGTACCGAAACCGACAGGTGGCGGTATACCAATCTGAAATAGAGTAGCCCAAATGTTTTAAGGTGGGGATGGGTAGCAGCATCCTCGTCGAAAAGCTACTTGCTGCGATTGCCATCACGCCTGTCCAGCGCAGATATTATGGGCAAATTCCTCCTTTCATGAGGAGCATGTTTAGCAGTAAACGTTTTTAAGGCTGCCGTAATGATGATGATAATTATGATTTATACGTGAAAACATATCTGAGCTCGAGAAAACTATGCCCTCTCAATACATAATTTCTTAAAAGTACCGGAATCATATAAAATTAAGAATATGCGCCTTACCATATCACAAAACAAAACGCCAAAACTGTTTTTTTCTTAATATTCAGTAAACATTTTAACGAATTGGTTTACTTTGCCAAACTTGACTTATTTGCTTCTAGCGTACCGGACTTCAAGCGTGTACTTTCAGATAAGTGGTTCGTGTCAGTTTTTATTTTCAATTATAGAGTTTCATATGCAAACACATGTTAAGGTATTTGATTTCTCAACCTCTTAAATGTTTTTATCACTGCTGGACATAGATCTCCCCAAGAAAGGGGGAATTTTGCCCATAATTGCCGTGCTAGGCAAGCGTGTTGGCAATACAGAGCGCAGCTTTTGCAGTGGGGATGCTACTGTCCTTTATTTAATTTTTTTCAGACGAACATTTTGCTGAACTACTCAAACGTCAATTCCAGCGTCACCGAAAAAAAACACGTGATTGGCTACGGTCGCACCCGCAAGGCTTGCGGGATCTGAGCGGGATCGACGGCGATCGCCCGAGGGCGCCTTTAAAGACTCGACCTAGGCTCGGGCGGCCGTCGTTGGGGGTGAATTTAAATGGAAATTAAGCAAAAGAGGATGGACAGAGTGAGCCTGGCCGGTCTAGGGCTGTCGGTTATCGCTCGTTGGGGAAGGCCCTGCACGCGTTCGCCGGCGAACGCAGTGTACTGCTGTATTGAAAGAATGCATGTGGAGTGTTAGTGATCGAGTTGTGCCAGTGAGAGGGTGGGAAAGGACTGCGATTTTCGCGGTAATTTTAGCGGGTGGGTCATCGAGCACGTGACGCGATCTATGATGTCGGACGTGGACATTTTTCTTTACCACGTACGACGTACGTACGTTTACTAATAGCGGATTGCTGTGTTGAATTGCCCCGTCGAGAAAACGACGCGACGCTTCTTTCATAAACTCGCGGATCGTCGGCAGGAATTTGTATTTGAAGCGTTTTAAGATGCGATGGGGCCGCGTGTGCTAATACGGGGATCGCTTACATTGTAACGGAGTGGATGAAGGCCTTGTAGAAAGATCTTGTGTCGAAGGGACATCTTACTTAAACGGCTGATATAATAATTTAACCTACCTAAAATAAAGGAGGCCCTATTTCTAACTACCTTTATATGCGGCGGTCCAGAGTGACGCCTAGATATTTGACTTTACTTACCCATGGGATGGGTCTGTCGAACATTTTAACTTCCCCCCCCCCCTTCCCTAAACTACTAAAAGTACTATTCTACTCTGATAGTACCTCACGTTAAATATTTTTAAACTATATAAATACTGTTTATATTCCAGATAAAATTTAAATAAATAAAATTATTATAAGTGACAAGCAGTCCCTGTCCATAACAGCTCTAATTAAAAACAAAACAAAGCTATATCAACAAAATTTAAGTGTCGTATATTCCATCTAAGCCGCATTTTTCCTCTCACTATCTCATATACACTTTATGGCGTGTACTCTGCAAACGAAATGTAATAAAAAATCAACCGGATCTCCCAGCATGGAGTCTGAATAGACAAGATGCTATTGAAATCACAACTGTGACGTGTTTAGCTTCCGGACCCGAGCTGAAGAGGTTTATTTGAGTGAGATAAAATTCAACAGCTAAAGGTTTTGTATGGGATTTTCTTGTTTACTGCGTTTATTCTGGTCTTAACTATTATATATATAGTAAAGAAATAAATAAATTCACAAAAAAACTCTTAGATTGATCTGGTGCAGTAGTATAGATATCAGATAAAAGCGGAATCACAAATAAAGTTTTCAAATACATAGACGGGCCCGATGGCGCAGATATTTGTGATCCTATCTTGTGTGCTAAGAGTCGTAGGTTCGATTCTCACCCAGAGCAAATATTTATATAATGATATTTGTGTTTTATCTGTGCCTGGGTGTGAAATATATGTATTTAAGTAGTATATTTGTGATGCCTCTGTTGTCTGGCGTCCGTAATATTAGTGCTTTAAGCGACTTACCACGGATTCAATGTATGAGATGCTTTCGGAATTTATTAATTAAAAAAAATAATTTACATTAAACATCCAGATACGAATAAAATATTTGACCCGGGTGGGGTTCGAACCTTTTGGGCATAAGATAGGAGCACTACCATCTGTGCCCTCGAGCCCGTTATTATTAGTTACCAGCAGATCTAGCAGATGTTGTCATGTAATAACTACATACAATTGAATTTGATCAATGTTTGTATTTGCAGTGCGTCAATCTTGCCAACTGTCAAACGGCTGACAAATATTGTGACTCTTTTTAAACGCTGTTATTTTAAATTGATTGATTGATTCATTATTTACTACTTTAACAAAAGAAATACATACATATACATGTATGCATACATATATTAGGGGAAAACCTATGAGTGATTTATTTCTGCCTCATGCACCAACATGACAATGGAACTTATGATTGGCAATAGATAGACGAATAGATCAAATAAATAATAATAATATATCTTACAATTTTGGATAGTGTTATTAGTTTAATAACTTACGTCTAGTGTGTATCAGTTTTTCTATTGATATTTATTAGCTTAATTATCTTTTACGTCATTTGAAGAAAATTCTACCGGAACCGGATATCTTTTACATCACTGACCTCATCAATACATATAAATAAATAAAATTGAAGTATTTATTTGTAATATTAAAATAACTGCTTTCTACTATATACATATGGATGTATGATGATGTACCGTGTACATCACACGGTACATGAGCACGGTACAATTTTTTTTTAAATTTAATTTCTGTCTTTTACCTCAAACAAACAGATGTTTGTTTGAGGCAAACTCTGAAACGGCTGAACCGCATTGGATAAAATAATAAAAATCCTACTCTGCATTAATGGTTAAAGTTACGCAAAAGTAATGTAAAAGAGGATTCTATGCCTTTAATACTGGCCAAGCTCATAGAAAATATATTCTGAAAGTGCATTAACAAGCATCGTTTTCCGGGAGATTTTATTAAATATTAGAATCAATTAGGATCATTGACTGAACCGGAGTGAGTTTTTGGCTCTCTTGTCATTGTTTATATCAAGAAGCACTTCACAATTCTACGCCAGGGAGTTGCGCACAATATAACTAACTGGTCATTAATTAATACACTTAGGTCATTAATTACCCTTAGAGACCTAACTGCGATTTGCATTTTTTCTTTAATACAATTGTACTTGCGTTAAAACCTTTATTCAATTAATATCCATTTCATTGAATTTATATGAAAGATTGCTTAGGTATCCGTTCGCATATTTAAAGATTTTATTTGATTTTTTAAGATTCTTCATTATATATTGGTAAGTTATGGTACTATCCACAAAAGAACCGGAGTCGTAAAGTGAAGCCATCGTGAAAGATCCATGCATTGGGTTGCCAAATCTAGACCAAGGCCAGTCACTTTTGTCGGATGTTTGAATTCAAAGGCTGAAAACCTTACAATATTGTGTTTTTTATTTTGTGTTTCAGAAATGTTGTACCTATTGGTACAACATAAAAAAGTATGTAAAATCACTTGTGAATTTCCTTAAAATGGGTCGAACTCCGTTTTTTATTGCCCGGCTATGCAATAAAAAAAGCTTAACTATGACTGCCTCTATCTGAACGCCTGGCAATGATATCCATGCACAAATTGACTAGAGCCATATTGCGTTGAATGCAAGCCGCTTATTATTGGTCCTATGAAAAATCACTTGAGGGGTCCTTTGTCCAGCAGTAGACATCATACGTCTGATATGATGATATTAGTATTATTTTTTTAATAATATAGAGTGTCAAAATGTTTGGGCTTACTTTGAAAACAACTCGATGTTGAAGAAGACATACTCCCCCGATGAAACCATGTTGAGGTCGTCAGCAGCCAGCATTATTTCTCTGACTGTGCTCGGATTCGCACAGACTACCACAACTGCAACAAACAGACAAAAAAATTTTAATTAAAAACTATATATACAAAATACATTCAGTACGAATGTACTTTTGAGATGTTGGACACTTCTTGTTTAAGGTTGGTAGATACAAACCGTTACTGAAAAATAACATTGTATAATTTAAATAAAAACGTGCAACAATTGTAGTTAAAAGACATAAAATATTTTAGTTTTTATTTATTTAAAGATTAACACCACCACCACTTCACTACATTACACCGCTACATAGATTTATTACTATTTAACATATTAGTATTAAATTTCTAAACCATAAAACAAAAATTGACAAAATTTATAAAAAATAATACAGATATTGAGCATTTTGACCGATTATAACAATAATATTATGTATTGTACACTATAAATAACAATAAAAAAATCTTTTAGCAATATATAGTAAAACTGGCGTCCTTATGACATATCCATTATCTCTTTCAGGCAACGTTTAGATAAACACTCTAGAATAAAACATGATCGGCAAGCTCGATATGTACCAAGCGAATAATGCAATACAAGACATAAAAGCCTTTTATTCGGCAAATAGAGTAAATTAATATTTGTTTATTATTTCTACAATATAACTCATTATATTGAGTGGATAAATACTATGTTTTTAAGTCGCTATCCTAATAATATATCTTTTTTATATATTACAATTATGTGTCCCGGTTTTGTCCGAAATGAACTTCCAAACGTTGAACCGAACAATGAACTAAAACTACTGTATGTTGCTGAATAAATTTTAAACCAACTTAAGAGATAGGATAATTTTTATATCAATTTAAGATAGACCAACATCAGGTCATTTTGTAGTTTCAAAAATATATACCGGTTGAAAAAGCAACGCCTTGTGCTAACGTAAAATATGCGCTGTGCATCGCATTGCGTTTTTTCTGCCTAGAGACCTGACCTGAAAACTTGACAAAAAACAAGTTGATTTGGCCTGTGGACCGACTTTAATCCGAAACAAACAACTAGGTTAAAACTATATGACCATTATACCGATACCAAAAAGTTATGAGCAGAATATTTAACGTTCAGGAGTGAAATTATTTCATCCTTAGAAGCTGCTAGCTTTTTGCACTCATCTTTTATTTATTTTTTATATCATGAAGTCAGCAAACAAGCATACAGTTCTCTTGATTGTGACCGCAGTCTCTAGACGCTTATGTTATCACAAAAATATCACTAGCGTATCGCCAACCCTGTGAACTGAAGAAACTGTCACATTTACCGAATAATTTCACTTTCCTCTCACCCTTCAAACCGGAACACATCAATGCAAGCCCTGCTATTTGTCGGCAAGAGTAAGATACCAATACAGACGACCTTTGTATGAGGTCAACCTCTTGTATCGAAGGATACCTTTCATAATTATACTTAGTTTCAGAAAAAAAAAACAAAACAAGGGTAAAATTCAGTATATCATCATTTTAATAAAACTGTAGTGTCCACTGCTAGATACAGGCTTTCCAAAAAAAAAAGTAATTATGCCAACAAATGTCGCATAGTTTCGCGACGGAAATGCTGCTGCCCTTTCACACTCTGGAGCATTTAGGCTACGCTATTTCGGGTGTAAATACCGCCATATACTGGTTGCGACTAAGGTAATCGTCTCTTATGACATCTGTGACAGGGGAAGTAAAGTTTTATTTATGAGTACATTAAATTTACATGTAGCCTACATAATTTATAACACTTCAAACAGCAATATTAAAATTGCTGAAACGCTCAATGTAATAGAAATAAAAATAAATATTTAAAAGTTATGATCCCGTCAAAATATTCCGTTATAATATTACTAATGCTTCCAAATACGTTTGAAATTTTATTACGAGGTAAATAAAGTTTATTTTGGGGCAGATCGTAAACCTAGTTCAACCGATCGAGCTTCGATGGTAATATAAAAATTTATTGCTTTTTATTGGGTGCAATAATTTAAATTGGCAATATTTAAGCTATTGGGTATATTTTGAAATAGTTTTATGAAATAAACAGCCTTGTGATAAATTTGTACGCTAAAAATGAACCTAATTATCGTTTATTTGATTAAAACTTTAACAGGTTTTATAAACTAGTTTCCGGTTAGCAATTTAAATTGGTCCAGGCAGTGACTAAAGTCTCAGTCTGTATCACAATTTTGACAAATGCTTTTTAAAGACTTCTCGAGTACTCAGAAAGACTTAAAATAGGGAATATTCTGAATGTGTCCACCAACGTAATCTGAAATCGACCAACAAGTTAGGCCTTTGATGTCAACTAACGCTATGAACTCAAGAGTTCACATTTGAACCATATGTTTCGTTCGCGTTACACATTACGTCATTTTCCCCTTTGCCTATGGGGACATAGTATGATGAACACGAAGTCGGCAACACAACCAATAAATAATAAAAACTTGTAATCAACAAAACTAGATTAACTGCCAAACGGATATTGTGTTAGACTTGATCAAAATGTTAGCGGGATTACGCTTTATTTTTCATCCAATTTATCAGTTTGAACTGTATTAAATAGAAAACGAAAAATATTTAAAATAATTTAGCGAAAAAAAAATAAGTTAAAGATATTCCATGTCTCGGTGTTAGTCTGGTATGAACTTGAAACTACTAAACCGATTTGATCTAACTTGAGAGATGTGAAAGTTTATATCTCAATGTCTAGTCTAACATACGAATAGTCTTTGGGTGAGAGGGCTATATTCAATTAATTATATTTATTGATCTTCATAATATAAAAATAATAGCAATATTAAGGTTCAAGTCATTTAGAGAAGTAAAATTGTAGTACATAGTATACACAAAAATTAACTTAACCTTCTTTTGAATATATAAGAAAAAAAAGTAGTTATATTTTAACCCAACAGTGTTTTATTTTAAGCACCTCTTCAAATGGTACACTTAATATTTTATGTAGCATTTAGTTAGTAACGATGTCACGTAGACCGAAGTTGCGGTAGACAGGTCGCCTCGTAAATACAGGGATGTTTAAGACAATCCCGCTCCTGTGGGAGAATTTAGCCTAAAGTTGTCTGAACATTATTGTTGCGTTCATATATCAATAAACTAAAAGGTCTTAGTTCTCCAGAGGATTCTCGCGTTTGGTTCTAAATACGTCTACAATTATTTATTTGTGTGGTAAAGTTGTGAACTATTATTTAGGAAGAACATATTACTAGACTGATGTCAATCTGCCGCTGCTTAAGGAGAATGGTTTGGGTGACTGAACTCTTTGATAAGTACTTGTGTTAAGGAATCACATATACAATGTTTAACTATATATGTGGCTGATATACAAATACATATATTGTTCAATTGCTGGGACTATAAGCAACAGCGAAATCACAAATATAACACTTAAATACTAATACTCAATACCAAGACACAGAACAAACAGAAATATCACCTCATAAATATTAATTCTGGGTGGGAATCGACCTTTGGCGTACAAGAAAAGTTCATTACCATCTGCGCAATCGGGCCTGTCAAAATCTTGTAATACAGTTTCACAATTGGTTTCATATTATCATTTGGTACTTTTTTCTGGAGAAAACGGGTGTCTGTATGTTGTAAAGTCGGTATATAAGAAATAAACGATGTGGTCAAACAAAAACAAATATTGATTATAACAATACTATTTGACCATTAAAATAACATTTTATGCGATCGAGCGATTATGAATTTGCGACTAAAGAAATGGCCTGCCTTATTTTGATTATATATGTTTGAATTTATTTATTTTAATCAAACAAATTTATGAAACAAAAGGGGCTGATACTTTAATACAAAATAACTTTACGTCTTAAGAGTCAACCGTATAAGGTATATATTCGAGTGACAATTTGAGTTTCCACCCAGTCTGTTTTCAGCAAAAAGTCGCATTAAAATTCAAGTATTCTCCGTCCGAAGTCGATGCATGCGGGATAGGTGAATCATCAATATGCAATCTGTTATACAACCAAGAAACTACTCGGGTAAAGCCGTGATCCAACTGGACGGATCAGATTATTACAGACGGATTATTCATTAGACGACACTTATATCTCTACTGTAAAACAATAAAATCACTCTTGATATTGTTTTTTGTATTTTGACTCTTCTTTAGCTGTATCACTGTTGTTGCAAACTAGTGACATATTTCTTTTTAAACCCTTCATTAGATTTTACAGTAGGCACATTTGATTTAAAAAAGGGAATTCGTATTCGAGCCAAATTAAACTTGTTTGATTTTAATTGAACTAATGTTATATGGTTAAGGCAGAGAGGTTGTTAACATATTTAGATGAAATGTCTCTTCATTATCATCATACCAGCCATTGAAAGGTTTTTTCCCTGTAATTGCCGCGCTGGGCAAGCGTATTGGCAATCGCAAATCGAAGCTTTTGCGACGAGTATGCTGCTGCCCATCCCCGCTATACGCATTTGAGCTGCACTGTTCCAGGTGGATATGCCGCCATTTGTCGGTTCTGGTACCTTAGTCTTACGACACCTAGTGCAGTGGGAAGTACTATTCTACTCTGCCGGTAGCTCACGGTTTATATGTCTCTTAATTTGTAAATAAAAACCAATTTATTTATTTTTGGTTGGCTTTACACCGTTAAGTTATCATAATATCCCATTCTTTATAAAATATTGCGCAATACAACTGTCAAGTATCAAATTTAATAGAGGTTTGGAAAATGACCTCGTTTCTCACGCTTTTAAAATCCTAAACATGATAAAAATTGTGGTTTTGAGCCCTAACTTTCTTCCAGATCTAATAGAACTAGCGTCATTCATATGCATTACTTTCTACATCGATCGCAAACTCTCTGATAACTTCGCTAACGCGGGAACCCACTACTTCAAGATACTCGGAAATGCGAGCAAACTCTACAGCATCAGTAAAACTTTGCCGTTAGGCACATTGATAACAAACATTATACAGCGATTGGATATTGACGCTTTGTTATACCTATTTCAATATTTTAATCTAGCTATTGACATTAATTAGAAAATAATCTATATACGAGTATTATCATCATCATATCAGTCATTGGGAGTCACAATGTATCGAAAACAAGTAAACCTTCTACATGCAACCTATTTGTTAATTTAATAGTTTTTTATTTTAATGGCTTCTACAAGGTGCTGAAAAAAAGATCCATCTAGTAGTTTATGAGTTCATTCAAAAGACAAGCTCAATGTAATCATCATCAGTGCAGCCCTTGGAAGTCCACTGCTGGATATAGGCCTCCCCGAGAAAGGGGGAAATTTGGCCATAATTGCCGCACTGGGCAAGCGTGTTGGCAATCGAAGAGAGCAGCTTTCGCGATGAGGACACTGCTGCCCATCCCCACCCTTTGCATTTGAACTTCATTGATTCGGATGGATATACCGTCATCTGCCAATTCTGGTACCTAAGTCGCCTTAACAAATTTTGGTACAGAGGAAGGTAATATAGTATTTATTCAGCTTTTAATAATATAAATCATGATGTAATAATATAAAGAAATATGCCGAGCGAATATTTGAAATTAATAAGCGCACAGTTGCTTCTTTAGAAGAGACATTTAGTAACAAGGTTCTCAAGAGAAAGAAGAAAAGTTAGAGTGCGATTATGGGGAAAAATTGACGTTCTGCGGCTTCAATAAGTACTATAAACATATTAGCAGTAATAATACAGGCTACTGTTATCAAGTATCAAGTACCCTATTTAAAACAATGCACAGGTACGGCGAGGTGTGAATATTGTAATCGCAGTGCAGAGTATACTGGATTAGAATATTAACAACAGGAAAAAGCAGCTCGATATGCTTTGTTTTGTATTGACAACAATATTACAAAACAGTCCTTGTTCCATTTTTTCTTTATTTTACATATTGCTTTAATGTTCATTTTAGCTGAATAAATGGTCTGAGCATAATTTTCAGGATCACGAACCCTTATCTCCCATTAAGTGCACTACTTGATTTGTTCATGGCGTTCACTCATCACCGACCATCGGTTAAATATGAAGGACCTGTTGAGCCTACGGCGATTTGCGACAATTATAGGGACTATACAATACTAGCAAGCATCGAATACAGTAGGTCTTAACAATTAATGTTAATTTGAGACAACGAATAATCCGAATCCCTCTCTTTCTAAGAAGGTGCCAGAGCTGTAAGGCACGCTCACATCCCGACGTACTTGTGAAGATTTCCCAAAATTTGCCAAAAGCTGCTAGATCAATAAACATTCATGTAGCGACTCAAGGCTCAGAAAGACTTAACGTGGAGTGATATATTTGTTGTTGCAGTATTATTTATATATATTTTAGAGTAAAATCTTATCATACGCTTACTGTAAATGCCAATAAAAAATGAGACCCCGCTTACTTAAGATAAAGTAAACGAAGTTGTATCAAACTCATATGTGCTAGACAAACGTGGGGTAAAGTGAAGGCAACAAATTAATAAAATACTAAGAATATTAAAAAAGGTAAAAAAGTCTCTATAAATCAGTTTGTTTAATTACATCTTTTTCTCTAGCATCAAAAAAATTTTGCGTGTCTAAGTTTCCTCTTAAGCCGGCCTATTACACAAAACACATAAACGTCTCTTACTCCGATAAAAATTTTATAATTCTGAGCCATTGGAGCAGAAGAAGATTCAGGCCACGCACTAGTTCAGGAATGCTATTAAGAAAATAATTCGGTCGTGTACGTAATAGTCGACCAATTTTTGACCCAAATTTTAGTTCCTATTGAGGTTTGTTTACAAAGGTTAGTTTGCATAATTAGTAAAGCGACGAGTAAATTCATAGTTAGTAATATAAAAAAGAGGAGTATATTTCATGTCAGTTATCTTTCTAATCTAGAAAAAGAAAGCGTGTACACTAAAATATTAATTATATTTTAGGTATATGTTAGGTTACCCGAAACAGAACTGCAGAGCAAAATGGCTTTGCACCTTTAAATATCAATCAGGCAATCGGTAATAAATTGAGTCCAATTTCCACCACGATTTATTAGCTCCACCACTTACTTCTCGTTTGCAACGACATTTTCTTCAAATGCTCCTTCAATTCTGCTGAAGTCACGTTGGACTGGTCAAAAGGAACGTTGTATATACCCTCAGGCTTTCTGCCTTCCTTCTTCATCACGTTAAAGACAGCACTCAGTGTCAGAAAACATGCGCTATTTCCTGAGTTATTGCTCGTATATGCTAGATCGTTATTGTGGTACAGCATCCCTAGCGTGTTCCAGTTGAATGTCTGCAACAATAAGAAACAGGATAAAAGGACCGGACAACTTTTATAATATAAATATATTTATAGAAGTAAAGCATTTACTAAGAACTCTTTTAGTATTATTTATTGCAAAATTTTGCAAAAAATATAACTGATATCACATATATACATATTTTTCATCATTACTAAAAATATTAAATCAATTAATATGCTGAGTGATAATTTTATTCGTATCCTATATATACTGTAATTATGTTTTTGAAAGCTTTACAATACTTGTTTTCTTGTCGTAGCAAAACTGTGGAGTTATATAGTTCGTGAATTTAAAAGTAGATTAATTATGTAGTAATGCGTCCAGCTTGGTAGAGCCGTCACACAAAATTCGCACCAGATGATCCGTTTAATATAAAATTGCTAAGCGTATTCACGTATTAATACGCAAGACGTATTTGTACTGGGTTTGGCTAAGAGTCAGACTATAGTTAGTTATAGAAAGGTTATCTAGATTGGTATCTAACTCTCGACTATTCCTACTGATAAATAGCAGTGTTCTTACTGCTGTACTCTAGTTTGAATGGTGACAGAAACAAAGTAATGATTGGATAAATATACCACGGTATCTTCAGTTCACAGGGTTCGCATCACGCTAGTGATATGACTGATTGACCTGACTGACCTGTTTTAGCAGACCAGGAAAACATTAAAGTTTTTTCGCAATTAATTAGGGCTACATAGCTTGATGTTATATTTTGGTCACTACCCGGGTAAAGTCACGAAATATCTAAATGCTATCCACGTTACAAGATTGCTTGATGACGACACTAAAACCGAATTACATTTCCCTTTTATGCTTAAAAAGCTCTTCTTTGTTTCCAAAATGAAATGCAAAAATAGTTGAAAAAAGATATTTTTTATTTCTCATGTGGAATCAATCTGTTTGATAATACTATAGCAGTCTATGACAAATACTACCATGTCCCGGTATATGTCACATTTTACTTCGAGCGGTCTGTCTATTATTAATCTTGGTTTTAATCTTCTTAGGAAATATACAGTGCAAGAACTCATCAGCCAGCGCCAGGGTAAACTTATCTTGTATCTAGTCTTTTATTAATAAGTTATCAGTTTCTCAGAACTATGAAGTTATGTACCTAACTAACTTTAGAAACCAGATCTATGTAATGCTGTAACCTAATCATAACTAAGTAAAAAGTTACATTTTAACCGGTTGCTAGATAATTTTAAATAGGTTTCGTTCTGTTATTTGATTGTATCACTATTATGTCTTAGCCAAGATGTTTGGCATATAGATATGGGTAACTGAACCCCCAAGGTACATATTCGTGGCCATACCTTTAATAATGTATTTTTATACGAATGACGCAGTAGATGGAAAGCTAGTGTTATTATAACCTTGCTAGGACAGCTTATAGATTATATTATTTAAAACGTGATTCATTATGCACTATTATGAAATTTAATAAAAAAATAAGTAGAAATTTGCAATTAAAATTACAAACAGTAGTCGTTGAATCCACTTTTACAAAAATACATGTTACTAAGGTTACCTCAATATTCATAGTGTCAAATCTATGCATGTAAATAGAATGTTATGTCTATGAAACCCGATAGTAGTAGAAATCCTTAGTAAAATTAAAGATATGAATTTGTACCGGCATTTTTGTTTATTATGCTGTCACAGCGTAATCAATGTACAATTTACGACGTGAGAAAAGTCAAAATATAAAGTGAAATTTATGGCTTAATTGAACTATAATACTAAAATATTTTAGAACATGTTAAATCATGTAATAGATTTAATATTAAGAATCTAACACTACTAATATAAATAAGAAAAACAAGTTTAAAAATAAAATTTCTTATTTATTAACTATTAAATCAGAACACAAACATGCAGGGAATACAATAACAATACACAAAAAAGATACATGACACAAATGAAGGATTAGGAGAAAAACAGCATGCAAAACAAAAATATAAAATTATTATAACTAATCTACTTACATAGTAGCATAGAAAACGCAACTATGTAATATAGCTGTATTCTTATCATCCAAGACGTTAAAATTATTATGAAAGAAACGGTGTACATTTTAAATAAGATATTGATATTTAGTTCACATGAAATATTGAAATGTGTCTAATTCATATGACAAGTATAACCAATTGAAATGTTCTCTGGTTGTTTATAAAGAATATCTTTACCTAGAATTTGAATTGAAAATACCACAAACGAATAACCCAACATTTATCACAGCAAATGAGACGCAAAGAATGGCGTGCCTCGAGAATTCCTATTTAATACAGCATTCTCTACTGACATTGTATATTCAAATCACGCTAGACGATCATTGCCGTATTACTTTTAAATATATATTACCATAACAATCAACGACGGAGCGGTATCGGAATTAAAATTTGAACCTTATTATTTGCAATGAAAATGATAACAAATCAGGAATAGCTTTAAATTTGTAGACATCAACAATTAACACATTACATTAGATTACAAAACAATATGGGTAGACAAGGTTTGATCATGAACTGTTAACAATTAAAATGTCAGTATTTGTAATGAACCTTGCACCTATATTATTTTCTGGCTACCTCCTCCCATAAAACCAAAAAATAATACATAATAAATTAAAGGAGTCACCTGAAATACTTGTCGGATGGCTTTCCCTGCTTGCACGTAGCTGCCCATCATTCGTGTGAGAGTAGAGTAGGTATTATTCTTATAAGTAAAAGCTTCTGCATGGGCTCCTGCGGTGATGACTGGAAGCCGCCATATGCTCGCATATCTCGCCACCGGGGCAATCACATATTCACACCCTGGTCCAATAAACGCATCTGAAATTAATTATATAGTTTTACAAATATCATTAAACATTTATAATATTATTAATAGTCAACCATCAATTTTCTTACCTGCATTTCCAGTCATGTAGAATTCGAATGCGGCTAAAGGCCCTGTTACAGAAGAGCAACTGGTATCTCTGTAGTCCACGAGTATTTTCCATCCCGGGAGTGGGCCATCTTTCCCCGTAACTGCTGGTACTGCCATTTCCAAAATAGGTAATACCTTCGCAAGCGAGAAATCCTCAGTAGGGCTAGCCGGTAGCAGTACACCAAATTTAACAATTTTCTTGTGAAATTCGTGTCTTTTAAGATTCGAAAATATATTGATTTTTTTTATGAAGAAAGGATTGTTGAGGAGATCATGGGGTATCCCAATAGCCTTGTTGTCGTTGTACACACTAGGGTACTCGTCGTTGAACAAAGTTTTTTCAGTCACATTAGCTGCCTCGCCATATTGTACTGCGTCGTAGTATTTCTTGAAATCAAGCCCCCGAGCAACAGCTTCTACGTCTTCGTCGGTTTGCGGAGCACGACCCTTTCTGTGATTTTCAGAATGCCACACTACATCCTCGTGTTTGTTAGTCCTCCATGGCTTCACTTTATGGGAGTCTTGAAGTGTTTTTATATTTACATCATTAACCCTAACATCACACATAATTATCACATTTACAACACAAAGATAAAAAATGAGGAATGAATATAGCGTTGGTATTTTGTTTGACATTCTGCACTTCACTTTAACCTTGTATGTTTTAACATTGTCCATAAACGTATCACATTTTTTGTAATCATTATGTGTTACTGTAGTTTTTGCATAGCTGTGTTTGTCTGATTCTTCACTTGGAGCCGTTTGCACTGCATATGGGAGAATCGTATGAACGATCTCCTTTAACATTGTATCTCAAATTTTTGTCATTTTTAAATCACATCACTCACCACATTTGGCACCTGCTATTAAATAGTTGTCAGAACTCTGAATGCGATAAAAGTTGGGAAATAACATAAAATTGGACCGTATCTACCAATATACTGTATTACAATAATACAAGTTTTATCAAAACGGGTATACGGAATAAATAAATTTATCAGATTAAAAAAAAATCGCTAAAATTTCAAAAACACTCGTTTCGAGAAGTAGATCAAATACTTTAACGTACAATGTATTATCAAATAAATTAAACGAATTTATCATTTGAAAGTACAAGTATTATGAGTTAACTTTTCATAATAAAATCATTTTTAATAGTCTATTTTAAAAAAAAGTCTGATACTTTTTGATTTTCATATTATTTTATTGTAGAGAGGAAACTAAAGAGCTGAATTGATTTAAGCAATCATTTTTTTCATATATTAGTTTTAGTAGCATTAATACAAGTTCCTAGGCCAGTTCAAGAAATAAATAGAGTTTTAGAGCCTCTTCCATATTTATGGCTATTCAACAAATTTTTAACAATATTAGATAACAGGATTACTTTTAACATCTTATGCAATAAAGATATAATCGCAATAAAATAATCACATAGAAGTATTGCAAATAAACTTTTCTTATAGCTTTGGTTTTTTGGTTGATTATATAATAAGTTAGGTAACCTTTATATTTATTAATACATAATTATATATTTTTTTACTTAAACTATTTTTCAGTTATAGTTTGCATGCTTAATGTTTTTATGTTCACACAATCGTATGTACAATCGTATGATAGTAACAATTAAGCAATATGAAATATTTGACAGCAGTATTTTTAAGATATTATTTCAGTTCCATTATATTAAATGCGCACAACATTTCCCGTACTAACCTGACTCTTTCTATTAAGCACTTGTGTTACGGACAACAGAGGAATCACAAATATAATATTTAAATGTTGAATATATGACGATGACACACACAGAAAAAAACACAATTATCAACATATAAATATTTGTCCTAGATGAGAATCAAACCCACGACCTCTGTCGCTGTCGGTGATCAGGCCTGTCATATGAATATAAATCATATGATTTTTTTTTGTCTTTTATTTAGTGGATTGTTAATTTCAAAATACAACATCTGTTTGATGTTGACAGATTTTGCAGGTAAAGAATAAATCTGTAAATAACTCTGATGCTATAAAACACGATTCGTTGAGAATATTGACGTCAAAGCGTATAATACATTTATTGTGATAATTTTGGGTTGGCAAAAAACAATGATTTGTCTTAAAGGTTATGTTGAATTGAGCACTAATGGCTACGAAAGACCCCAGATTTGCAAGCATTTATGTATGAATTCATTTATGGGTAGATCTAACCCCGCGTGATCTACAGACATTTGTGCCTTGAGAGTGTTATACTGAATGGGATAATGATCCAGTAGAGATACTTGGTGGTGAAGTAATCTTGCAGACAACCATTGTAACAGATCTGAGGTGTATTTTATAGATTGATATAGAAAAACCTCTTTAGTAAAATTGACAAACTTTAACGTATACTTTGATACACGAATATATACAATACGATACTCTTAATACATGGCTAAATCAAACAAACATACCCTACCTAACACCTTACATCAAATGGGATAAAACTCTTAAAGAAAACTAAAATCGCCCTAAGGCTACTAGCGGTCCCCCATCTAAGGACGAGTCATATCCGACGATGCTTAATTTTAAAACTGCTTCGTTGTCCCATACAATAAATCGCGCAAAACTAATCAGAATACAGTTATCGGTGGCGTATTGAAATGTTTTAATCATTTTCACCGAATCAACTTGTGTGTCATGTTTTACTATCCAAATTTTCCAAAGTCTATTCAATATACTATTATAGTATTTAAAAAGAATATGTAGACATCAAATGAATATAATATATTTAAAAAAAAAACCGATACTTCTTTAATGTCCAACTAGTCTCGCGCTATTTCTGATTTATTATTAGAAAATACTGTTTAGCATGCAAAACGTGTACTCTCACACAATAAGATGAACCGTCCAAAATTCCGTCATGTATAACTCAAACCTATTGTCCAAACATAACTACATAGAGTGTATTTTTTTCTCTATGGCTATTCTTCCGGGCAGCGCTTTTTGTTGTTGTCTTAATTTGGCTTAGCATGTCATTTGCCAAGGTTTAGTGAAGGACGCTGGAGTTCGTACAAATAACATATGAGTTGCTCAAACTTATGATGCTTCAAAACAAGTTATTTTATTATTTATTTATCTATACAAATAAATTAAGTTGAAGTCGTCATCGTCATACCAGCCATAGAAAGTCCACTGTTGTCCACTCCTCACAATAGAGTGATTTTCACTTATATTTGCCGCGCTGGGCAGCCGTGTTGGCAATCGAAGAACATAACTACGTGACGAGAAATCTGCTGCCCATCTGCACCCTTTAGTATTTAAGTTGTGCTGTTTCGGATGGATATACCGCCATTCTGTTTGTTATTCCAAATTAACAACTTTTCACGTTACTTACATTAAAGTACTGTAAATATTTATTTTTCATTTGTATCTGTCTGTTTATTTGTTTGTTCCGGTTAATCTCTAAAATAGTTAGATCGGTTTTAACGTGATTTCTATTCATGGATAGCTGTTATGAGGAGTAACTTTATTTATTTTTCTTATAGAAAAAGGAATCGGAACCGGAACTAAGCGGGAAAACACAAGGAGAAACTTTCCTTACAGTATATATATATATATATATATGTTAACATATATATTTACTGTAAGGAAAGTTTCTTCTTACCTATCGGTTGGTATAGAAAGGAAAATTACTTGAAAATTGACTAAGTGTTAATTATACTATTTGACGTGATGTTTACTAAAAGATTTCACTGAGATAATGTGATATTCTCGTGATTTCTCTATACAATATGGCGGAATTTTATTTCGTAAAATGCTACTGCAATAGTACATGTAATCATTAAAAAATTCTGCTAGCATCATTAAAAAAAATAACAAATAAAATTACCTAAATATTCAGTCTATTGTTTTCATTCATCAACGAAAAATGAGAATGAAAAAAAATTAAAAATATAAGGAAGTGAGTGTCCAATCTCACTTTTGCAATTATATTGACCGAAAAAAACTTTTTTATTCGAACATATAGTATCAAGCATGCTTATGCTATGCACATAGTCGTGATCCTATCTTGTGCGTCAAACGTCGTCGGTTCGTTCCCCAGCCAGGAGAAATATTTATATGATGAATGTATGTATTGTATTTGTTCTGTGTGTGGATGTTACTGATGTGTATTTAAACATAATACAAGTAATACGTCCGTTGTCTAATATTCGTACCACAAATGCTTTAAGCTACTTATATTGGAGTTAGGTCAACGTATGGGATGTGGTGTGAATTTACTTATCATTATCTTTTAACATATCAATTAATACTGAAAAGGATGTCACTTAGAGCCACATATATCACAAACCTTTTAACTTGAACTACACTTGAATACCTCTTCAAATAAATTAATGATTAATTTGAAGTTACGCTCTGCGAATGCCACCATGCTTGCCCAGCAAGGCATTTATGAGCAAAAAATCTTAGGAAGACATGTCTCTAACTGTAGTATTTCTATGGCTGCTATGAATATGTGTATGTTGTTGTATTGTTGTTTTTATTATTATTGCGATTTTAAAAATATTTTACGAATCTAAAATCACGTTTATAACTCATAATAAAACTTATCTTTCAACAGCCAGTCTCTTAATAGCATTTAGGCCGGTAATAGAATCGTTTAATTATTAAACAATATAAAACTACCAATCTTAGAGTGTCATATAATATGTCATGTAATTATTTTTTGTTTTTAAAAAATTTAACCTTCTTACAGTTGATAAATTGTAAACAATCCAATCTCTTTAGTAAACGAAACTCGGTAGCTAAATAAACGCTATAAAATAACAGTGAGAACTATTGCTTGAAACGTTTTTCCATCTTACGTTCAAGCAATTTATCTTCCACGACCTCAAAGATTCCTTTTTTCCCCTTTAAGCTATATTGACATTGGAACTTAGTGTTCCGATTGATGTCTTAGTTTTATTGGTTTGCTGCTGAATTCATTTCGGATTTATTTTTAGAAAAATAAATACCTAATGAATATATTATCAGGTTATGTAAAGTTCTATCTGAATAATCTTTTATCGTCTTGACTTTTAAATAGCAGACATGCGATGCAGCTGTTTTTATATAGTTCAATTCTTGTAAGGTTATTATTATTTTACTTGATCAATGAAAAAAAAAGTTTGTATATCTAAATATTTAAATCGCCATTCATTCAAATAGCCGTTACTTAGTTGTAATCGCCGTTTAAAAGCTAAAGTACAGACAACCTCTTCAGATCAATATTAGCAGAGAATCTCAAAACATTCGAGTTATACCAGAAACCCACGCACTACCGCAATTCCACGCTATTCCACAAATCATAGTTTCTGTGTCTATTTTTAACAAAAGTATGCGCATAATTGCCACACCATATCTCATCGCGAATCGAGGGGCCTTTGACAAATAACTAATAAATGTTTTTTTTTATTAGACCAGGTCGACATATAAGCATACAGCCCGCGTTATAGCATCGACGGCAGCTATAGGCAGCTATAGGCGGCTAAAGGCTGCTATTTAGCAGACGCTCGTACTATTACAATATTTATATGATGAATATTAGTATTAGTTCTGATATCCGTAACACAATTGCTTTAAGCTACTTATTTCGTAGTCAGGTCAATGTATAAAATGTCGCGTAAATATTTTTTTTTATTTCCTGCCTAGCCTAGTTTAAACTTCAGTCTCCCACAAATTATTTATAATATATATAGATATTAACTAATAATAATAATAAACGGGAAAATATGATCAGATGGTATCACTTTGATTTATATAAAGAATTAGTGTACCTGTAAGGTTTAGGAAAAAAATTAAAGAAACACTGCAAACATTCAGATAAAATTAACAATTTCGGTTAAATATGGAAGTCCTCAAAGGATTATTTTAAATTGTGTTGTTTTTTTACGGAAACTAAAGTAGTAGTAGTATTTATTTATGTTATTAAAAAACAAAACTTTCTTACAGTTGATAAATTGTAAACAATCCAATCTCTTTAGTAAACGAAACTCGGTGGCTAAATAAACGCTATAAAATAACAGTGAGAACTATTGCTTGAAACGTTTTTCCATCTTACGTTCAAGCAATTTATCTTCCTCGACCTCAAAGATTTCCTTTTTTCCCCTTTAAGCTATATTGACATTAGAACTTAGTGTTCCGATTGATGTCTTAGTTTTATTGGTTTGCGACTGAATTCATTTCGGATTTATTTTTAGAAAAATAATTAATACCTAATGAATACATTATCAGGTTATGTAAAATTATATCTGAATAATCTTTTATCGTCTTTAAATAGCAAACATGCGATGTGGCTATTTTTTTTAAATGTTAAAGGTCAAGTCTACTTTGATAATAATGAACTGCAGTTTTATCTGCGGGTGAATAGGTGATTAAAATCGCATATACGTTATAGGTATATATTTTATAGTATAAATGAAAAATATTTTTTAAATGAATTAATTGGTAAACCTTTTTTATTAACTGGCAATTAACGCCAAACATACTTTACACTTTTATCAATGACAAAAATATGATTTGTAAATATTTTTATGATACTCCTATACTCGATGTAGCATGTACATGTAGATTATATATTTACTAAAAAAGGACTATCTTTTTGTAAATGTACCTATTATGCAAAGAATCTAAAATAGATTCTAAATTTATAAATTTGCATTAGTAAACTCTTTGTCAAAATTCATTCAATAACAAAATAAATAAAAAAGGTTTTAAGAGAAAAATATAATTGATGATATAGAAGGTAAACATATTTGTAAAATAATATCTCTCATTACAGACAGGTGGCGGTATATCTAATACAGCGTAGCTCAAATACAACAGAGCTGGGCTCCTAAGCCTACTCAATAGCAGTTATGGTCATAAGCTATCCAAAATTAGTTAAGTACCAAGTGTCATAAGAGGCGACTGCGATACCTTCCGGAATTGACAGACGGTGGCGGAATTCTCATTTTAAACTTTGTCTAACAGATCCACGCCACGGTGTTAATAATCATAAATGGCTATTTAAAAACAAACCTGTGAACAAGGGTGGACATCCTACGGCTCATATCCTGACTATAAAATGTGACTGTTGTTTTCAAAATCATTATTTTTTCCCCTACGTTTCATAATGACTTGTATATAATATTTGACTGTTTACCTCATCCTCATTGTGCAGACTTGATCGTTGCAGTTTCGATGAAGTCTGCAAATTGATCATAGAGGTCACTAGATGACGTGTTAAACCATTCCACATCATGTTGTGACTTCAAATACTTTTTTTTAGTAAGATATATACTTTGATATATGCTTGTGTTCGATTGTAATGTATTTTTTTGTCTCTTTTAATTTTTATTAAATTATTTAATAAACGATATTCTTACCTTTCTTTAAATTACTCGTAAAATGAAAAGTGAGTCGCTTTTGAGAAATATGCCTCTATGCCCTAAGTTTATAAATGTAACTAACTATATCTAAGAAGCATTTGCAAAGAGGCACGTCAGTTAGTAACAAAATCTCACACATAGTAGTTGCTAAGCTGACCAAAATAGAATAAAGCAAAAACGGGCACATAAAAACATAGCAAAAAATATACTGTTTGATGATAGAGCAGTTTGAATGATGACGGCGGAAGTGCGTTGATTAGGCTCAGTTTATATTCTATGCTATAAAAATCTATTAATATGAATTTTGAACTAAAATTTTTTCTAGATATTTTGTGTTTAGTAAATATGTTAATGAAATAGATAAAATAGATATGGAGACTATTTAATGGAAAACTAAAAAGTGAATCTAAAAAAACATGAGATTAGGTTCTGAAATTAGGAACTTTCGTTTTCTAGGGATATAAAGCAAGCTATGTTCTTATCTCAGGTTAAAGCAATCTAAGTATTTTGATTAAATACTTATTAATCTGAGTTATTCCAGTAACATCAATTTCGATGTACAAACATAGTATTGAATTTAAGTCCTTACGCCTTGTTCATTTGTCGTCTGGCTATAATATCGTATAAAATCAAATAAAGATATTTTAAGTAAACAAAACTTTGCGTCACCGGCGGAGTACCTCTCTCTGCACCAGGTGTCGTAAGTGGCGACCAAGGTACCGTAACCGACAGATGGCGGTATTTCCATCCAAAACAGCGCTGCTTTCATACTATGAACGAGAAAATAATAATATGTGCAAGGAATCGCGACAGATTTCTTGTCGCAAAAATACGCTCTACAATTGCCACCACGCCTGCCTGGCCTCAGGCAGATGTGGGTGAAGCAAGGGTTAACTCCAACAGTAGACTCTAGATGACTTACATGAAGTAAAACAAAATGTGTAAATGTCTTATTTACCCGGTGAGATATGACAGTAAGTGTATGTATTGAAATCGGGAACCCAGGTAGTATACAAAAAACCACATTTTACCTATATTATTATTGTTAGTAAAAAAGGATTTCTCTTACACTGTAAAAATCAGACATAACAAATAATTAGTGTCCTTGTTATTTCCTAAGAGATCAAAACCAAAACCTAAATTACCTTGAGGAAGACCTTATATGAAGGTAGTCTGCTTTGTGCCTAACTATCACCTATTTCTACTGCTAAATAGCAGTGATCGCTTTAATCGGATAATGAGACAAAATATCTTAAAGTCACAAGGTTGAAAACGCGCTAGTGATATATTTATGATATTTCGAACATCTATAGGCTGCGGTAAAGCTTCTATCACGCGTACTGAATGCTTGATTGTCAACCTGGTCAAATAAAAAAATATACAGGTCTAGTTTTTTATTAGACCAGGTTGGTTAAAGAATACAGTGTTAATAATCGTCACCGCATCGTTGCCATTACCCAGTAATTACACTAACCCTCCCTTCAAACTGGAACATAGCAATACGAACACTGCTCTTTGACGGTAGAGATAAGTCAGAGTGAGGTATCAATGCAGACGACCCTTGTATAAGTTTTACCTTATATATAAATATTAAGTCTTATTATTATAATAAATAAAAAAAATAATAATCACGGGTTTTTTTATTCGTTAGATTTTTAGCTCTTATGAATAATCCTACGTATCCATCATTTGAATGATTCAAACCGTGACCATGACTTAACACGTCTCTTGTTCTAAAAATAGCATGACTTTGCTTAGGATATTTTGGTAGCGAGTTTTGGTTAGAATTCATAATGATATACCTACGCTCAAGATATTTTTTATTTAGTTGCTTTTTATAGCTGTTTTTATGAACATGTGGATTGTTCAATTATGTTTTGGGGTTCCTCTTGTAATATATTTTGTTTTTGTTCTTTGTTATTATGTGCTCTTGTCACATTTGCAATTTTTTGTAATGTCATTTTTTCATATTGCAATTTACTTACGTACACGTCTGGCATAAAATAAAACTCCCCTAAATAATTTTAGCTAGCGATATCTTAAAAGAAAAAAATAATAAATAAATGAATGTCATGAAAACCAAACAACTCAATTAAAAATAACTCAAAATCAATCCAGCAAATTGTCCGAAATGGATGGATCTCTCTCTTGATAATAGAACTTTCTCCATTACTCATCTGATTCTTAAAGGAATAACTTAGATACCTCTCTTTTAGAGAAAATAAAAATAAACCCTTATATTGAGTTCAAAGCCGTAATGTTCGCCAATATTAAATACATTTTTTTTCTAAGTGGTTATTCCCATCTAGTTCCATCAGAACTATCTATTAGAATATTAATTAGTCAGTTTCTCGTATAATATACCACAGTAATTATTTTACTATGACACGCCTTTGTACTCGTGTAGCTTTGTGTACATGGCATAGCAGCACTCCTATGCAAACTGGCTGTCCATGCTTCCTTATAAAACCATTCTAATATTAGAAATGTAAAATTATATCCGTGGTATAAGTATAAGTTTACTTAATTGGGGACCGATTTGTATGGTTAAGTATATTGGATTGTTTGAACCTTAATAGAGAATATGTTTCTAATTTTACCATATTTATTTCTTACAAGCGGTAAGCTTAGTTGCATGCCACGATGACAGATGCGATATGTCACTTGGTCTGCGCATTGTAAAGTCAATAGTATGATTGTATTTTTTGACTATCTAAAATTGCTTATGACTAGGCCTAATTTAATAAAAATTCATTTTTAATTTGATTTAGATTTTTTGATTCTAAAAAAAGTTCCTCGCGACGTATTATAAAGGTTAGACCAAAATGGCTGGGTCTGGGAGTAAAACGAACCAATTACATGGTATACAGCACTAATATATCTTGTAATATATCTTACATCACAATTAAATTATCATCATAAATATTCAGACCGAACGTTAACGGTCTCTTACCAAGTAATAATTGTCAATTTTAATACTCCTACGTGATATAATTTTTAATAATCTTTGAAGCGGTCATAAAAAATCACATATAATTTTCACATCACGATTTTATGAACCATATTTATAACAACTTCCGTCGACTTTGATATGATCGTTAAAAAAATATATCAATCACTCTCATCTATGATGTATCATTTAAATTCATAACACGAGTACCGGTAGTATTTATTGTATCTACCTGTCATACTTAGCTTGCGCATTTAGATTAATTTTATACATGACAATGATAATGGATTAAAAATTAATATTCTTCGAACGGTGACTAAATGTCTCATACCTATATAAACCTTAGTACTTACAGACTGTATGGTGTAAATTGATTGAAGTACCTTCAACACTGAGTTAATGAAGTGAGAAGTTTTTTTTTTCTACTACTAAAGAAGTATATAATCGCCAGCGGGGTTAAGCGTAATAACCTCCTCACAAAAATAAATTACAATAACAACGCCGACTTTGTGGCTTAATTACTGGTGAAATAACTCGATCTTTTGAAATATATCCCCAGATCTGTCACACTTCAAACTAGAACACAGCAATACGGGCAATGTTTGGCGATAAAACCATGTAAGTGTAAGTTTTCAATAAAATCAAACTTTGTCTGTTATATATATTGTGGACTAAGTAGCGGTTACCATGTTTTCTACGTATCTAAACATGTAAATAATGCACCTACTATCAAAACTAATTTAAAAAACGTATTTTATACAGTGGAGTATCGGAAGCATCCATTTGCACGAGGATACCGATTCCAAGAAAATAAATGAACAGAGCCAATATACATTGTAGATACACGATCTTTTTTAATGTAAATAATGAGGTCATTCAAAATAAATACATTAAGTTTAAAATAGTATGTTTTTTGTAATCATTCTAATAAATATATATGTATAAATACACTCATTTGCAAAAAACGGGCACCTAAGCAAAGAACCATTTCAAATATTACTATTGGTTTGTTTAATAATTATAGGTAGTTTTAATTTCACAATTTTGTAGATTAATAAGCAAATAATCGTTTTCATTAGTATTATCATAAAAATTGATAAAATATATAGGTTTTAATGCTAAAGTTCACTAGTAGTGTATGCTCGCTAGTGGTGCATATGTTCGTGAAGTAAAAGTAAACAAAGATTTTTGTTTGTTTTTTCTTTAATAAAGTAAGAGCAGTTAAATTTTTAGTATCGACTGTGACCCCCTCTAGCTGAAATCACAAATCACAGCTTGAATTCGTCTGGGTATACTAGCGAGGATATCCCAGTCACTTGCTCGCGGAATACGTTCCCACTCCGCGGTAAACACATTTTTCAGCTCTCTGAACGTCCCAGACATGCTCTATAGGATTGAGGTCGGGACTTTGAGCTGGCCAATCCAAACGACGTATGCCGACCTCTTGCACATACGCTTCCACATCGCCTGACCGGTGGGTGCGAGCGATGTCGTCCATAAAAATTAAGGTTTCACCTAAAGCGGCCAATGCGGGTTGTGCATGAGGAATTAGAACTTTCGTTATGTATTAATGTCCAGTCAGTGAGCTGTTTTCAATGAAGACTAACTTAACAAAAACATAATAGAGCCCCCACCATAAGGTGTGATTTCTTTAAAACAAGCCTCTGCAAAGCGTTCTCCTCGTCTTTGTAGCTTTCACAGATGTCGATCTTCACCGAGCGGAGATATCCTGGATTCATCGGAGAACAATACCCTATTCCAGTCTACTTGAGTCCATGACTCACAATTTTGAGCAAACCTAGGCCTGGCAACTCTGTGCTCACGGAGTAACTTAGGGCCGCGGGCCGGGCGATGACTGCGTATATTGGCCGCAAGAAGCCTCCTCCTGACCGTTTATAGATTAATATGCACATTTTCTACTTCTTCGAGGTTGTTATTAAGGTCCACATACGAAGACTTGCGATTTCTCAATGCACGACTCACAAGAAAATGATCATCATGTGGTTGGATACATGGTTTTCTTCCAGAACTAGGCCTTCTCTCAACGGAACTGGTGTCTTGATACCGCTGCCAGGTCTTTTGAACCGTCGAGTGACTCACACTTAGCCTCTGAGCCACGAAGCATTGGCTGCAACCCTCTTCGAGTAGCGCAATAATTTTGGTAGCTTTTACCACATTCTTTAACATTATTGAGACAGCTAAACAGCAATAAATTAATCTTTGACAATAAAGAATATAAAATAAATTCATAAAAATTGACTAAAAGTTATGAAAACCGATATTATCTTTTGGAACTTCGCACCAAAAATGCAGAATATAAAGTAGTTTTCTGTAAAAACGAGCCTCAAAACAAACATTTAGAACGTACTGTTTTAAACACCACGGCATTTTTAAAACTGGCTAGTAACATGTACAAATGTTTGAAATCATTTTAGTACTGTATTTTTTTAAAGAAGAATTAAAATCAAAACCGCCCGTTTTTTTGCAAATTAGTGTATATATATGTATTAAGGTATTACATAAAGTTATATATTTCTATTATTGTTATTTTAGCTTATGTTTTAGTAATATATTAGAAGTATAAACTTTATGTAAAACTTTAATACACTAAAGTTGCATATAAGCACATCCTCGCAAAACTTAACGTTTACATTAATAAAATGAAATGGAATTAGTTCACAAAATTAAATTTTCGTATAACTAAAGATAATAAAGGGGTAGCGAGAAACAAGCCTAGATTTTATTAATTATTAACTTTTCGCCCGAAAATTTGTCCTCGAGGGCCTTATATTCTATCTTATCCCTTAGAATTTCTTGTTACTTCAGGAAGAGATCAATGTCACTTCCTGATAGCTAATTAGTGCTAAAAGTTGTGCCAATTTTAAAAATAAAAAATATATCACATTCATCTCACGGGAACGTGTTTGTTTCGGGATTAAAAGAAGCAATATGCTTGAACAATTCTGCACGTATCAAAAATATCCATCAACAAAATGACTCAAGGCATGACCATGATAAGTCATCGACAAATGCTACGGCACACCTCTTATTCTAAAAATAGCGTGACTTGGCTTAGAAAGAATAACTTAGTATTTATGTATCAAGTTTTGTTGGAATGGATATGGAATTTTTTACTTGCCTTTTTTATAAATACAGGATTTTAGTTTTTTATGTCACATCCTGCGGGCACTGTCTCGGGATTAAAAATACTATATTTTTTTTTAGAATTCAAGCTATTTAGTTAGTAATGAGCATGGATTCGGAGTAGTACTTCCCCACTTGGAACTAGATGGCGTGACATGCGACTACCGTAGCTTAAAATTTAACAGGGCGAAGAAGCTACATTCCGCGAATGTTACGACGACTACCCTGTGCGGTACTTATGGGAAAAACTCCCCGACTCTTGGGGAGTTCAATTCCCAGCAGTGGCCGTATTACGGCTGCTTTTATCACGATGATAATGAATATGGGATATTTAGAATAATAATATACATAAATCATATCTCAATATCGTATGTTAAAACTTTATGATCGCACTCACCAATGAATGCGTGCATCCGTTTCTACGCAGCGAATACGAGCCGGGCTCGATGGCGCAAAATCCTATCTTGTGCGCCTAAAGTCGTTGGTTCGATTCCCACCCAAAGCAAACATTTGTGGCATCCGTAACACAAGTGCTTTAAGTGACTGACCAAGGAGTCAGGTCAATGTATGAGATGTTGTGGAAATTCATTATTATTATTATTACTATGCGAGCGAATGTCATCCGTCTTCGCTTTAGCCAAGCTCTTAAAATACGGACTACTCTAGCCGAGGTCCTTTGAGTAATCACATTTAGTTGGTTTATATCTTATCGGTTTAACTCGCGTTGTGGCATTACCATTTGCATTGGCTTTAACATTGTACCAACGTTCCAATAGTAAAATGATTCGAATACAGTCGAGTTGTTTTTGAGTTTCCTCATTAAAATGCACAAAAATATAAATTGTGCTTCATTATATTTCAATTTAGGTGTATTTAACTAGATCATAAATACTACCCGCTCCAGATTTGTACGGATGCAATGAAACTAAAAAATAGTTATTGTGAGACTTTTTTGTAGACCAGAAATCTTCTAGAATTATCCGTGTTTCTATACTATTATATGTATACATATACTACATATAAACCTTGCTATTGAATCACTATATCTGTTACAAAAATCCACTAAAAAATCCATTTTATAGTTTTAAGATAGCAGAACGCGACTACATTTTATACAGTGTAAGTGTAGGAATAATATAGCATACGTTTCTCGATGAAGATGTAGCTTTTTAATGGATCAAATAATTGATCCAATTAGTTATGTAAATATTAATTTCAATCGTACCAAACAAAAAAATAATCAACTATTAACTCTTTATAATATCAGTATAGATAAGGAAGTTTCTACTTACATGATAGCCTTACCAGACGATCGAGAAGTACTGGGTTATTTATTCCAGTGACTTCGCAATTCTTAATTTTGGCTATAGATGCATCCAAAAATGCTATGTCAGCCTTACCCGCAATAGAAAATTAGTATGATTTAAGTCCCCATTTTAATTGCGTAACATAAAACATTGAATTATTCTTACGCATGCACGTTGCCAATTAATGCCATTAAAATTTTACTCGCACGGAACACTATTAATTATTTATGACTGACACTTGACTAGTTATTTCTATTTATAACACCTAACAGACGATTTATCGTGAGGTTATATTTTATATGAATTGGACTACAGATACATTTCAAAACTAAAATAACTTAACTATTTTAATTTCCATATTCTTAAATTGAGAATGTTATTTTATTAACCTTGGCTTAGAATGTTAATGTAGTTGGTTACAAGCAATGACTGCGAAAATTAATACCGCTTGAAAACTTTAACGAAATTTATGGTTTAATTTTATTTGAATACATCTTTTATTTTGGTGATAAAATAGTATAAAATAACAGTAACAAAATTATGTGACTGAATTCTAAGCAAATTCATTCTACCTGAAAGAGACAGTCAAATCACTTAATGATATTTGCAGATATGTAGCATTTTGCGAGCATTTGGCTATGAAAATTGCCTAAAAGTATCACGGTAAATAATTTTTTTTGTATCTTTATTTACATTTTGTACTGCTTTTAATATATTGACCTGACGTCGATGTAAAACACTTGTGCTACGGACTGAGACAATAGAAAAATTAAATACATATATTCAACACCTAGACACAGAACAAACACAAGTATCATCATGTAAATGTTTGCTCTAGGTGGGGATCAAACCCGACCCTACGATCTGCACCGCCAGGCAAATCATATACATATCAAGTAATTGATACAACGTCAGTATAGCAACTGAATTGCAAGTATAAAAAAACGCAATAAAAATTAAACCATGTGGCTCTAGAATCTATTCCCATCTGATACAACCAAAAAGTTCCCATAGCAATAGCGCTGAAACATATGCGTGGTCAGCATAAAAACTGTTTGTTTATTTTAAATATAAAAATAAAAAAATATAGTACGTTTACACAAGCGGAAAATAATGTGTTTTAATCAATGTCACAGATTGGCATTTGACCGCGCGCAACCTTTGTAAAAAAACTACGATGCCAACAGCAAAGACCTCTTAGTTATTTCCAATGTCGGATTTATCACCTTTAAGTTTCTTCGATATCTCCACAAGTTACAATTATTAAAAACATTTAGTAAAAATATTACAGTAATTACATACTCGATTCGCTAGTTTATTGCAAACACGTTTTTAAAAACGAAAAATTTCATTGATTGTTCGAGCAAATAGAGATTTCAATGGCTTGCGTGAGAAGTCATTTACTACTAAAAGTGTAGTCAATTCGCAACTGGCTAAATCTTGAGTTTTTTTAATAGTTCCAATTTCCAATTTTTTTTGTTTACTTTAATTTTTTATTTAAAGACATTAATTTCTCATAAAAGACAGTTTGCAACTTAAATGAGAAATTGTAGTTAATTATAACTTAAACATTAATAAAAAAATATATATATACAGTTACGGCCTGAGACTTAGTTGCTCAAAATTATTACAAAAAAACAATAACAGTTTGTATTATGGATAGTATAGTTTAAATTTACGAGCCTCTTCGCTAAAAGGCAATCTCCAGACTAACCCTAGGTAAAAAGACATAAATATAAATGAATAATGGACAATATCTCATTCATTGATCCGGCTTCAAATAAAGCCGCTTGCGCCAGTATTATGGGCATCAAATCTAAAATTTTTGTTCTTTTATTTTGTTTATATTTTTATTTCTAGATATTTCAACGGATTAGCTAATGCTATATAATTCTTGATATTTCAATTCGCTAATTTTATATTATCCTTATTCTATTTGTGAAAATCCTTAATCTTAAACTTTCCCTATATTATGTGCAGATATTGGTTATCCATCAGATAAATATAAAAAAACAAAATTAGAAAGCCACAGCGTAATATTGATAAGTCAGAACGTAAGACCCATCTCAATCAGTATAGACATACTTTTATAAACATGAACCAGGAACGAAACTGCTCGCGTCTAGGCCGACCTCGATGTTACTACACCACGTGCAAGGCCTAGATTAACATGTAGGTATATTATATTTAACTTAGTGAATGTTGACTTAACCTTAACAAAGTAAACAAATTGTAACTGAGTAATTTCTATAAAAAAAATTTACGATCCATCCTTCTAATATTATAAACTTGAATGATTGAATTGGTAAATAAGTAATAAGTGAATGGATGTAAGTTTGTTTATTATTTGTTCATGCAAAAATCTGAATGACATTAACACAGAGAATATTAATAGTCTGAAAAGACACAAAAACTACGTTATCATTCTGGAACATGTTCCGATGGGGTAGATATAACTTATTACTTTACTCGAAAGTGTCGGTATAGTTATTTGCGGTTTAGTTAGTATATAACAATTAATTTTCTTTTAGTACCTCAGTCGTGTTTAGGATACCTAGGTCAAAGGGAGGCACTACTTCGTTGCCGGTACTTTTCAGCCGAAAAAAGAAAACATAATTCAGAATAAGAAGGATTTTTATTAAAAATGAAAACGGCATAGAAGCGGATAAGGTAGTTTGCGTATATTTATTTTGTCTTCTTTTCTCGTTTGTCGTACTCTCATACGTAACGTCTAATTTTTACTAGGTACTAACTTATTAACTTAATTCAAAATAAATTCCAACTTATAAAATCATTGTAGACTTGAAAATGAACTAGACTAGTCAACCGAAAAACTTTACCTCTCTGATTGGCAACATTACATTTTCAGGTATCGCATGAAAAAAGACAAGTGCAAATTTAAAACCACAGACTTACGAATAGATTAGGGTTCAATGAATTTTTGACCTTGCGAACACACTGTGAATGGAATGGTGCAATTATTGCATTGACCTTAAAGGCTGAATGATAAATGTGACGTCATAGGCACGAAGGTTAACACACCCTAAGGTTATGTTTGGAAGAGACAATTCTTTACAACTTTGCCTATTATACAGTCTCTGGCTGTAATTACAAGATATATTTTAGATTTCAAATGAAACTAGCAATCTCCGTGACTTCCTCCACGTGAATCACATCTAATTGACAACTTTGGTTTAATATTTAGACAGACAAAATTAGATAAGTAGACTTTTAATAAAAAGAAACGTAGCCTAAACTACCGGTTTTACGCCTAATATAAAAATTGTTAAAAAAAACAAACATAAAAAAAATATTATTTTTTTAAATATGCATTACTAGCTGTGCCTGCGACTTCGTCCGCGTGCAGTAGCATTTTGGGCGCCATACCTTTTTAGTTTAACTTATATAAACTTTGAATGTTATATTTATTTATATACACAAATCAATTGCCTAAATAATAAGTTTTAAGCTTCTAGCTTTTCATTGCCTCATTCAACCCCTCACAACTCTTATGTCAAATAAAAAAGTAGCCCTGTACTTGTGAGGAAGTGACTATAAGTTTACCGAATTATATTTTAACTGTTCTTAAGAAAAGCGTGATGGCGTAACAGACAGATAGAGTTACCTTCGGATTTATAATATTAGTAAGGATTTGCTGTTTTAGTATTACAATCAGGCAATAAAGTAAAGATATGAAATTAACATGGATACTATTTTATTTACCTTTATAGAAGCACCAAATAAACACAAATACTATATTTGCAGAACCATTTTGTAAAACTTTGGATTTTTTATTATTTCTTTAATAAGATATAAAGCAAAATATATGTGTAGAGTATCAGAGCATAAATAGAAACATGTTTATTTAACGTTATGAATCAGATTATTTAATTTCATTAATAGTGCAGCTCTAAGCATAGGACGTGTATGGGCATCCCCGTCATGAGAGCTGCGCT
The DNA here is from genome assembly GCA_020976665.1 of Heortia vitessoides. Lineage (NCBI taxonomy): Eukaryota > Metazoa > Arthropoda > Insecta > Lepidoptera > Crambidae > Heortia > Heortia vitessoides. The sequence continues at coordinate 11,250,080 of JACJUM010002477.1, forward strand.
CTATGATTGCCAACACGCTTGCCCACGCGGCAATTATGGGCAAACTTCCCCCTTTCTTGGGTAGGTCTATGTCTAGTAGTGGACTTCCAGTGGATGGAATGATCATAATATTAGGTGTCACATTGTTTATCTAAAATAAAACAACCTGATAGATAAGATAGTTTATATCTCAAGTTATAGTCGCAATATATTTTATAAATAAATATAAATACCTATATATAATTATCACAATGTCTGTCAAGTCAGCTTTTTATATAATCAGCTACATATTTTTTGATTTCCATATAATTCGAAATTGACCATTTCAATCAAAATGATATATATAAGAAGTTCCAATGGGGGCGTATTTTTCCTTAATCAATTTAGTCATTTGTGAACTAATTTTCCACAATTTTGTCAGCATTGGATTAACTTCACATAGCGTCCCCCAAAATTTCTTTTTTAAATAAATAAAAGATAAATTTGTCTTCGCAAATTTGCAAGTATATCATCGATTCACCAGTGAATCCGTGAAAGCATTAAAACTTAAATACACATTTCACCAAAATAAAAATATACCAAGTTACGGGTTAAAAATATACCAACTTACATGAAAAAAAATAATTTTTAAAGTTTTTTTGTTTGTTGCGGCTAATCTCTGAAACGACTGGGCCGATTTTATCGAGACTTTTACTGGTAGATAGTTGATGTTATGGGAACTACGTGGGTACATTTCGAAGCAATTTATATAATAAATAAGGATACTATCAACTGCCTAATCGCAAAAGTATATATGTTACTTTAAAAGTCTACATATTGGTTAATTTAGATTCAATCTGTAAATCTTAGATTTATGACATAATTTGTTAAATGTAAGTATTAATTTAATACTGAAAACCACTGGATGTACAAATTTTATCACTGTTAGCTCAAGACCGCATAAGTAGCTATTATACCTAAATAAAGTACAAAATTTGATTAAAAATGCTAAAATTTAGACCTTATTCAGTAAAGCTACATAATGCGTAAGTACCAAAGTAGTAAGTATCAGATACCCAAGACATCTCCTGAAGTTACAACTGTTTCGTAACGTACTTTCACCGCACGTGGATTCGCAATTTGTTACTCCCAACTTCCCCTATTAGTTACAAGGCACAAATTGGTGCAAATATCTTGATAATTCCTATTGTTTACGGATGTCGGAGAATTGTACACATATTTGTTTGTTGTCGAAATACATTGGTGGGTCTATTTCATCTGTAACATTGTCTTTATTTCAAACTCCCTATACATGGTGTAGACTTAATACGAAGGTCGTCGGCATTGGCAATTGTTACTACTGCCAAATAGCAGTGTCGCATTCTTGTGTTCCAATTTGGAAGGTGACAGAGAGCAGTGAAATTACTGTGTTATATGTCATAATATCTTCAAGTCAAAAGGTTGGCAACGTGCTAGTGTTATCCTAGTATGTATCCTACTTGTGTTTAAAAAAAACTTCAATTAATTATTATTAGATGATAATTATCTACATCGTGTAATTACACTATTGTGAGTATTTTATTTAAATGAGTTTCAACTATTTCGCTTTAACTATTAATATCTTTTGTTAAAATTTTAACTATTGTGTATGACTATCCGTTAAAATAATCATGTTGGTAAGTTTTATTATTCTTATTTTACCACGATACAAAATAGGAACAGTTAAGTGTTAAATTATAAAAATATTTTTTATCACATACATATTCTAAATAAATTATCATTATATATCAATATAATCATCATCGTCATCATTACATCAGCCATTGGAAGTCCACTGCTGGACATAGGCCTCCTCAAGAAAGGGGGAATGTTGCCCGTAATTGCCGCGCTGGGCAGGCGTGTTGGCAATAGCAGATCGCAGCTTTCGTGACAAGGGTGCTGCTGCCCATCCCCACTCTTCGTACATGAGGTAAAACGTATCGGATAAATATAACGCCATCTGTCGGTTCTATTACCTTAATTCGAGGCAGCTGTACACAAACAGCTCTCTAGCCATGTCTTACAAAACGCCCTTTTAAGTCCCTTTCAATCCGGTTTTCGTACAGGACATAGCACTACAACAGCTCTACTAAATATCCTGGATGATGTAAGAGTTGGAATGGAATACTCCCGCCTTACGGTCTTAATTCTGATTGATTTCTCCAACGCCTTCAACTCTATCAATCACGAAGTTCTCCTCTCTATTCTCTCTTACGTTGGGGTCTCTGATTGGGTTCGGGAATGGTTCGCATCCTACCTTCGAGAACGCCAGCAAGCGGTGCACCTGGGAGATGATTTATCCCAGTGGGTGACAATTGATGCTGGTGTGCCGCAAGGTGGCATTCTCTCACCGTTATTATTTTCCCTTTTCATAAACCTTGTCACCAAATCTATTGGCTGCTCTTATCATCTATACGCTGATGACCTGCAACTATACACCCAGGTAGAGTGCAATGACCTGGACAATGCCATTGCTCGGATTAATGCTGATTTGACCAACATCACAAACTGGTCACAAAAGTTTGGTGTCTCTGTGAACCCGTCTAAGTATCAAGCCATTATCTTGGGCAGCAAACGGCAATTGTCCAGTTTAAAAAATGTACCTGTAATTATTTTTAATAACGTGGTAGTGCCCTACAGCACATGCTTTAAGAATCTTGGCCTATTTATCGACTCTTCCTTAACCTGGGATACACATGTTAATGAAATCAGCAGTAAGGTTACTGGAACGCTTCGTGCTCTCTATCAATTAAAATATTTTCTTCCTACTAAAACCAAAACCCTTCTTATTCAATCCTTGGTTTTACCCATAATTGACTATGGTGACGTGTGCTGCATTAATATCTCTCAAGAACTCCTTAATAAATTGGATCGTCTATTAAACAACTGTCTTCGTTTCATTTTCGGTTTGCGTAAATACGATCATATTTCCCATTACAGTTCTCTTCTCGGCTGGCTTCCCATTCGAGAACGTCGCAAAATTCGAGTTCTAACCACACTATTTTCAATACTTTTATAATATAGAGTATTATATAATTATAGAGAATAGTAGTAATAGATAATTATAGAGTTTTCTAAAGAGATGTCATGAATAAACCCTTTTTGTGATTACATTGCCAACGCTAGTTGAACTCTATGACATAGATCAAAATAATGTACTACACTTTAACATGGTTTACAAAAAAGTCCGCGATGGTATATCTATCTCTTGGAGATAAAATACAATAAATATTTTTCTCCTTTATTTTTTACGGGAAATAATGTTTTTTTTACGAAACCATTTAGCAAGTACCTGAAGTAGAAGATATGGCTGTTGCAGGAGTTCATAAAAAATGATATCATAGAAGATTATTTCTTTTCTTTTCTTCCTAGTTGGCCGCAGTATCACTCCAACCTGCGCCATATTAGTATCTTAGTATCTTCATCGCACTCGAGCAAACTCGGAGCGGATCGCTAGTATTTATATAAACAAAACTTTATCGTCGAAAAGTTTATACGTGCATAACCGTGCCAAATTGGGCTATTGTTTTATTTCTATGTTCCTAATTGTCACGAACAGGCTTGTACAGGATAAGATTTGTATAATAAAAATGTATTATAAACAGTTTAAAGGCTAGAGATCTAAAAACGAGGTTTAAACTTATGGTTTCTAACTAACGGTAATATAGCAAATACATTCCGGTTAACATCCCGGTTAAGTTTAAAACCTGGAATAACATTTGTCGATGTTCAAATATAACCAAAAAGGAAACCAGCCTTTAGCCTTATCAGCCGCAAAGTTCCCAACTTCCAACGCGCAGCTGTTACACAAATCCCACTACGGATTGGGGAGGAAAACAAAATGGATTTAATTAAATTTTAGAACAACCGTTTAATTGTGTAACTCTTTGTTTTTGTTTCACCAGGTGAATGATTTATGTTATAAAAAAGTTAGTTACAATATAGGCAAATTTTTACAGCCTTATTTATATTGAGGTGTCCACTTAATAAACTTGCATCTTTTATCGTGCCAATGGTCTTTGGATCGATCCTTCTTTTTCTGGTTGACATGAATATGTATTTAAGTTTTATTATTTGTCGGGCTCGATTGCGCAGATGTTATTGATCCCATCTTGTGCGACAAAGGTCGTAGGTTCGATTCCCACCCAGAGCAAATATTTATATGATGATATTTGTGTTTGTTCTATCGTTTTAACACAATTGTTTTTAACGACTTACCACGGAGTCTGGTCAATGTATAAGATGTTGTGAAATTTATTTAGTTTATTTTTATATTGTGATTGTCTCATCTTTAGTCTGATATACGTTAAAAAAGGGCTTAAATTTATCTCTGAGTCGTTGTTTCAGATGTTGTTGTTGTTGATGATTTTTTACATAGCTTCATTAGTTGTTCCATTGCAGTTTTAAACATGACCTTTCACAAATTTTAAGGCTATTTCACCTTTTAATATTACAAGATTTTCAGTAACTAAAACTGGAATAAACCAGGGATTGACTAATTTAAGTAACTTATATGCAGTTTTAATATTTTATTTTCATAAATTAGTAGTACATAGTTCATAAAAAGTACACATTTAGCTGTCTTTTTACATTTCATTTGTTTATTGTATATACACAATTAAAAATTCAAAGAGATTGCTCTAAGTATTACAGCTATTATTTATAAAATTATTATTATTAATTACTACGTGTATTAGTTGATAAAGTAATACTAATTACTTCTTTGTAATTTGTAAATTAATTCTAAGCCTTTAAATAGGATAATCCTTAGAACTATCGGACTCGTTCTTGTACAGTTGTCACTAACAGATAGACTGATTATGACAACGACTAAACATTCATACAATTTAGTGAATGCGCGTATGACTCGAAAACAAGTAACTTGTTTTTGTTTGGTTGAAAATAAAAAAAATTGAAATAGTTTTCACGGAAATATGTTTAAAATGTTCTAGTAAATACAAACTCCACTAAGTGTGTACATCATAATATAAAACGTGCGTGAACCACACGATAAACTAAAATAATAATAAGTATATCGATAAAATTTTTACAAGGGATAAAACGTTTTCGGACTTTGAAACTAAAATCATAGGTTTTACGCACCTAATTAGACATTTATATAATTTTTCATTTTATTTATATTAAATAAAACCAATGCTATATCACGTATCACGAGTTGTACATACCAGTTGTACACTAGTATCATACATACCAGAAAACTTTATTATAAAAAAAACTAGTTGTGACAACCAGTCAGGACTAGTTAGATCATCATCGTACCTATAGAGTTTTTTGTAGAGCGTAGGTTTTCTTAAGAAAAAAAAAATTTTGCCCATATCGGTAAGGATAAAACTCAATTGAAATAAGCAGACCAAACCGACGACGTTTTGTGGGAGCAAAAAATATAGATAAATCAAATGGCAATGTTCCGGACTTCAATAGGAAATTAGCGAGAGTATGTACTAAAAAATACTGGTTTTGAACCTTACAAACGATCGTAGGTGGACGAGCCTCGTATTGTGCCATCATAGTATGACATCACAAATATAATTAAACAACATTACTCAACGTCTATCAACTGTCAAACCTATTCTGTTCTGAGACAACGCCAGTGACTTCCCAATATTGTTTTACGAGTATTATTTATAGCTTTTATCTTTTTCGAGTTCAATCACCACTGGCTCTTTGCCATGTTGCAAAATATAAAATATAAAACAGTTTTCACTTTTGAACAAATAATATGATATTATTGATTCGATTTATTTTTAAATTCATGACCATAGTTCGAATAGAATAGAACTTCGGAAGTTGCAACCAATGATTAAAAAATGCTATTGAATACTAATACCAGAATGCGAACATGTGCATGTATGTCTGTTTGCTACGCTTTTTATACTTGACCATTGAACAGATGAAGTTGTACATATATAATACTAGCAGTACTACGTGGCCTCACCTGCGTTAAGTTGTAGAACTTTCATTCTAACTTTGCAACCCCCTTTTATAAGGATTATTTTTCGAAAAAATCTTTAAACATGTTTTATGATTTTCAATTTGAAGAACCTATATACAGAATTTTATTTAATCACTTCATAAACACAAAACTGTGCACCCCTGTTTTGCCCTATTAGGGAGTTAATTTTCAAAAATCTTTTGTTTGTGATACCCTAAGTTATAAAAGGAACTCTTTTTGTAAAATTTTAACTTTCTAACCCTTATAGTGTAGGCCTTGCACTGATATGTGCTTCAGTTATTCAGTCAGTCAGATTCTCCTTTTATATATTTATAAATATAAATAGCAAGCAATAACTTGAACCCTAGTTAAGAATAAAGGCTAGTTTGTATCTTGGAAGAACTGGAGTTTGCGTGGAACCACGTATCTTAAAATAATGTAAGTCACGAGGAGTGGGTAAGAAACCAATTATTATTGAGCACACATTTTGGTAGTCTGGAAGTAGGTAATCAGAAACACATGCAGACATCTAACAGGGATTCCCACTAGTGACATTTTCTTTATTAAAATTGGTCGAAAACATACTTAAAAATAAAGGAAATTGATGTATATACAAATTAACTAAATATGTACACATTGCGAGAGAAGAATGTGACACGATCTATTACAATTAAATTTAGGTATATCAAGCCACCCCCTAATTTAAAGACTTTTTACAACCGCAATACGTCATTGGAATGCCACGACGAAAACAGATGCCGTATCTTCATTGACGCCAATAAAAAGGCAAACCAATTTTCCCCCAACACTAACTTATACTCTATCTCTCTTTGCCTTTATTACAATCGGTACTGGTATCTCATTCACTCCTCAAATTGCGAACCCAGTTTAGTGTTATTAGAAAATCGACACCACGATAATATGTTTTCGTAAGAGAAACGACATATATATCAGCGGGTAAGAAATATTTTATTTAGGTCATGGATTTCTGATTTCTGGTTATGAAGGCATCATAATAACTTAATTCATAATTACAAGATATATATATGATCCGCATAATAGAAACCGTTACCGTAGTCTATACGCAGTCGCGGCCTTTAAGAGAATGTGATAAAACACATTACCCAAAAAACTTACAGCCTTTCTCACCCTTCAAATAGGAAAACAAGAACAATAATAAATGATCATAAAATACACTAGTTTTAATAAACGAGAAAATTGTAAATATCACTAAAGTTTAGATAACAATCTTTACGAGCATTAAATTTGATGTGATTAACAGATCCTTCTTAGAAGTATATTATTTTTAACTGAAAAATTACCACTATTTACTATAAAAGTTCCCTTTCTAAAAAATACGATTCAAACCGGTTCAAACCGTTTTAAGTGGTGTTTAAGCTGCACATTTCAGATCTGGTCAATTTGTGAGATGTAGTAGACGCGTACCAAATGCTTGTTTGTCACTCCAATAACATAAAAAAGCTTTGGTATAAAATTAAAATATTCAACCTCCTTCGACTTAATGTGACATCCATCCAGTTCATACCATATATTCGTCAAGTTTATACCCAAATCCCGTCTTATTTTGAAGCACACATGAGATACAAAGTCTTTCGTTAGTGGCTCCCCGCTGCGCCGAAATCGTACGATTCAATATCGTATAAGCGTACAGATTTTACGCTTTCATAAAGTTTGGTACAAGCTATAAAAGGTACGATGTTTACGATCACAGGCAGGTGAGTTATTTTAAATTCCGTTTCGTAAAGTTCTAAGCTCGAGTAAAATGTTAGAGTAGTTTTAGAAAGTATATATAATTTCGTTATGAACTTGCATATTGTGTTGACGAAATGTTGACGAACATACGACTGGATTAACTTTAATAAAAGTACGAAGGGATAACAATGAAAGCATTATTATAGCCTGCCCAGAAACGTCCACTGCCAGACACAGGCCTCCCCCAAGTTAGGGAAGATTCGAATCGCAAAGAGCAGTCTGCAATACTGTTGCATTTGAGCTTCACTACTTCGAGTGGATACCGCCACCTGTCGGTTCTGGTACCACATTCGCATCTAAAGACAATTGATACAAAAGGAGGTACTATTCTACTCTGCCAGTACTACAAGGGCAATTTTTTATAAATTATTTATTTAAGAACAAATAATTACTAAATGGTTTATGTACTCATCAAACCACCCACTATCGTTTTAGTTTTTTAGCTTGTTAATCATCAAAGCAGCCGTACAACGTCGACTGCAGGAAATAGACCTCACCCTGAAAAGGAAAATTTTTCCCACACTACCACTAATAACTAAAAACTAAACTACACAAAAATGTTTGAAACTTTAAGATACATTTGTAAACCTTATGCATATACATATTCCGGATAAAAACCTTTTTTGACCCTATTTTGTTTAGTCATGCTTAGCTTTTATAATATAAAAAATATTGCAAGCATTTATAGCATTCATATAAAGTTTCGCTTTTATACTAGTATTAGGATATTAAAAGTATTAAGAAGAACTATAAACATTGTAATGTTAAAACTCAAGTAATTAATTTTCATTTGATATGATTTTAATAAAAGGGCACTATGTATCCATTACTAATAGTTAAGAATTGTGCATTAAAAAAATGTTCCTGTGATGCCTAAAATACTACGTAGATGAATGTTTCGTAAAACGAGCAAAGAGTTCTCAGGCAAAGGACTCTTCCGATGGCGTTGGAATTAACGTCTGAATGTTACAGTAGTAGATTCGTTCCGCAAAAACAGTTACAGTACTATTATTTTCTTTTTTTAAATTCAATATTAACACATAACATGAGGGCCTAGACCCTAGACTACATACGAAGATCGTTTGCATTGGTACTACACTCTCACCTATTTCTATCGCTAAATAGCAGTGTTTTCAATGTGTTTCAGTTTGAAAAGTGAGAGAGGCAGTGAAATTGCAGGTTAATGTGACATAATATCTTCAAGTCATAAGGTGGACCACGCGCTAGTGATATCCTTGTAATATTATGAGCGTCTATAGGCTACAGTGACGCTTACTATCACGCACTAAATTCTATACTCAAAGTAGTTTTGTTCTAAAAATTACCAAGTTATGACAGTAAAGGACATAACCCGGATAAATTGACCACAAATTGCTTTGACACCAGCCCGCTGTCTCTGCTAACTTAATACAAACAAACGAGACAACAATAAACACAAAACTCACAGTTGAACCTTTCCCCAGATATTACCCTGTGTCGTTATTTAATAACGTGGTAACTTCTTAGACTCAGATGTTACCATGTTTACTGTCTCACTATGTGGGGTTACAGACAGACAAAATTACTTTTATAGTGTTATGTATGTGAAGTATGACACAGATGTCAGAAATTTCATAAAAGTAGTAGTTATTTTTACTATAAGAAAAATATTAAACGTAGGACGATTGTTGGTCATGGTGCATCCCCAAGATATAATAATAGAGGATATATTCAATTTAATTTAGTTCTGTAGCATTTAAGCTTGGCTGTTTGAAAAAGATAATAACCGCTGGAAATAATGGACTGATTTTCATTGCTTTTATGCTCTTTTGGCTTTTTACTGTCTCCTATATTTATTTACATACGTTGGATGTATGAAATTTATTAATTTTATTAGACGTATGTATAAATGTCCATTTCTGTTTGTGTATGTAAATTTATATTGAGCCCTCCGTCACTAATATGCTAAAGAATCGTGACAAAATACTGAGTTAGTCGCTTTTTTTGCACACCGCGCTTTGATATTTACTTGTAAAAAACAAATTGTTTCTAGTGTCGCGCGGGACTTGAACGCACATCTTTTCTATACTGACACATGAGACAAGTTTATTTTGTTTAAATAAATATCATCTCAAATAAAATTCAGCATTTTCTATGCATAAAACCTCTCTAATTCACACCGCGATATTTTGAAGATGCCTAACTATTGTTTATTTACTACGTTTTGTGTGCTTAATTAAAATATTTTTATTATTATATTTATGACATATAAAGTACGTCGATTTTTGTCATAAATCATGTATTATAGAGAGTTAAAACTATTCTGTTCTGTGACCAAGGCAGTAACAAACTATTATAAAACGAAGCAATTATTTTTTTTTTCAATATAATTTTGTTAATAAACTGGTCCTCAACCGCGGCTTCTCCTGCCTATTATTAGTTACATTTTATGAATTATTTTGATTATAACGCTGTTTTCTATTGTATACAATCAACAAAATCCATGTAGTGGTTTTCGTGAAAGGGTAAAATACCCACACGAAATTTAATAATATTAATGAGATTATGAACATCATGGCTTCTTGGTATGTGGTGAATTGCTATTTTACCTGATTATGGATTGATGTCTATAGTAGGTACATAATAAATTTGAATATTGTACTTTTCGACTCTGTTGTCTATCAGTTATGCGTGCTAAGTATAAGTACTGATGGAATAGGTAAGTTCAGGAATGAAGGCCACGGCAGTCAGCATAGGGCGTCTATTCATAAGGTGTACAGTTCCAAGGTTCTGAAATGGAGACCACGTACCGACAAGTGCAGCATAGGGGCCACCCACAATGTGGACAGACGATCTGACTAAAACCGCAGGATCGCTCTGGACGCAGGCCGCATACAAACGGTCCGATTGGAAATCACTTGGCAAAACCAATGGCTAGCAGCATCCTTACCGCTTACATAATGCTGATAATAACAATAAACATTGCGAATTTTTCACATTACAAAAAACATGTGAGGGAATTACTTGCTTAGAACGGGTAAATATGTGAATCAAATTTTTTTTAATTACATTTAAAAGTGTAAAAGGTGATTACAAAAAACTTTATTTACTGCGAAAGGAGAAAAAATAAATATAAGACACTAGTGATACTATGTTTCTGCCGCATTTGTCGCCCGTGAAGTTTCAAACAATTTGCATTTTTCATGGATGTTTAGTTTTCCCCCTTTATTATTTCATGATATCAGTCATAGGACATCCATTGATAGAAATAAACCTTCCCAAGAAAGAAGGATTTTTGCCCATTCAGTTCCAACACTTTAGTCGCCTTGCGAAAGGCACAGGGGAGTTGCTAGTTTACCGGTACCGGTTACCCACGTTGGCTGTTTAGTCATGTAAACGGTAAGCCATAACTATATAATAGACATTGAACCTAGGTAGTATATAATAATATTAGTCAATGGCACTCAAAGGGTAAAACCCGACGTATATACACCTCAACGATATCCAACCACAATGAAAATGAAAACGGACATATTGCTACACACTACATAAATAGACGCGATTCATAAAACAAGAAAATCAATACAGCAATCTGAGAGGTGTCCGGGTCGTATCGTGCTAGAAGTAACATGTTTACTTAGGATCGGGTCTAACAATCGTGCTTGATTGTGTTAGTGACGTCGGCAGCACATTGACATTGTGAAAAATAGGCTCTCAAACTTATCCCTTCTACCCACTTTTCAAAAATATTTCATGCCAGAGCGAATATATGAACAGTATGTGCTGATATTACATGACGTTTCCACATCTTTTGAGGTAACAGACATTATGGTGCACAGCCTTTAACAAGAGTTCTTGAAGTCAATATGGAGGTTTGAGATCGCACCTATTTGGTATGACTGTCCCAGCAGTAGTTAACCATGTTGCTTCTCTCAAAGAGAAAGGTTTACAGAAAAATCTAAATTCTGTATATATTTAACGAACACATCTTCCATTGACCTGACTCCATGATAAGACGCTTAAAGGACTGTGTTAAGTTAACACTCAGACACAGAACAAATATTCAATATATAATTTTTTTTTCAGAATAGATCCCTGATGACCTGGCGCATAAGATAAGGGGCACTACGAAATGTGGGCAAAAGGAAATCAAATAACGTAATGTGTATTTTTAGATATCTTCTTTAAAGTAGGTTCATAATCATATCAGCCATTGAAAGTCTCGACATAGGCCGACATAGGCCCCGGGTAAAGAGCAAGCCCAATAGGGGTATTGTTGGCAATAGCAGAGCGCAGTTTTCACGAAGAAGACGCTGCTGCCCTTCCCTATGCACACACTTCCGGATATACCGCTATCTGTTTGTTCGGGTAATTTAGTCATATGACACCTGGTACAGAAGGATGTACTATTCTACCATTCCGGTACCTCACGGTTATAAAATAGGATAACTTACGGTAAAAAAAACTGCATCTGATAAAGGTGTATTTAAAATATTAACATAAAGCGCTTGCAATTGTAAATACTGCCACGTGTATACTGCGCATAAGCAATGTGATATGCTGCGTTGATACTGCGTCCAATTACTACGCAGTTGTCATGATAAAAGATATTTATAAATAACTAAAAAGTTATTCAGTTAAGATTGAACAGGGACTTTACTGGGTCACGAGACGCAATAACCTCAATGCTTAATATTTTTTTACATTCACGCGTTCGGTGCTCGTAACAAAACATGTTGTGAGCTACATATTTTGTCTATCTTGAGTTGCCGGAAGGTAATGCAAACGTAGAACACAAATGCAAAAAGTAAATTCAACCGCGTTTTAACGCCTTAAAAATGTAGTCTAATCTTTAATACTAGTTGACTATAAAAGTGTGTGAATTCTTTGGACATGCATAATCTAATTTTCTTGACTCCGTGTTAAGTCGCTCAAATCACTTATGTTACATATATTAGACAGAAGAGGAATCACAATATATAATAAAATAAAAATATCATCATTAAATATTTGACCTCGGTGGGATCGAACCCTTTGGAGCACAAGATAGGATCACTATCACCTCACTATCATCACTATCACACATCGGCATCACCAGACTATTGATTAATATGTCAAATCGTTCTAACATTAAATCCTTCCCTTTTTATACAAAGAATTTGGTTCCCATAAATAGTTTGTTATACTACAATTAATTTATGATATAGTGTTATCAGATGAAAAAAAATATAGTCACTTTCCTTGGAAATTTAACTAATTATCAATACAAAGCAACATTATATTTGCGTAACTATGTTTTCGTGATCATATTAATCCCCTATGAAACACTAAATTTCATAAAAGGATGTGAATGCCCAATTTGAGAAACACCACACTAAAGGGATGATGTTGATGTCGTCGTAGATAATGTTGTAAACTAAATATAATGAGTAACATAACAATATGCCATAACATGACTCAAACAAAACCAACCTCTTCAATTTGTTTGGTATGATTGCCACGATTTGCCACTATTTTGACAAACGTTTACGAAGTCTTTCAAATTCTAAAACAGTTCAACCGGAGTTCTAAATTCTTGTTATTCTAATATTAAATCGAGTTTATGTAATTTAAATATTGTGGATTATATCACACTATCAGTAACTTTAATCCTTAACTAGACCTGGTATAATGGAAATTTCGCTTTTATAAGGTTAGCTACTAAGGTCTTATTTCTGCTGGCTTCTATTTTAGTTGAAACTGGCTAAAATGATTAGGCTGGAATATTTTTAGTTAATTAAAATAAATATTTCCATTGCCGTTAAAATGTTGAGATTCTACTCTATCTTTATCTCAATCTATCTCCATAGAAATACATGAATTTAATTCTGAATTATCAACAAAACATGGCCACAATTTAGAAGTTTGTGTCGTTAAAGTCATACATAATATGTTTATTAAAAACCTTCCATTATAATATCGAGGCTGGCTTATTGGCGTGTATGGTAATGATCCTATATTTTCCGCCAAGGGTCGTGAGTTCGTTGTCCACTCAGAACATATATTTATGTGAATAATATCTGTGCTTGTTCTGTGTTAAATATGTATATAAGTATTTTATTTGTGATTTCACTGTTGTCTTTTCTTGGGCATCAATGCATGTGGTGTTGCATTAGCTAGCACATGAAAATAAAACTTCAAGAGATAATTAATTCTGACAACAGCCTGTTGACAAGAGTATAGATGTAATACACATTTAAAACTGTTTATTTTTATTTGTATTATCACAAGGATATCACTAACGCGTTACTAACCTTGTGACTTGAAGATATTAGGTGCGCAGAAATTTCGCTGCTTTCTAACCTTGAAGAGTTCAATAACACAGTGGGTTCAATAATCGTAACATAGTGATTTCCTACTACTAAACAGCAGTGGAAAAGGTGAGATTGAGGTACGATGTAGACGACCTTTGAGGTATACTCATGTCTGATATCCGAATCAATTAAACGAATTGACATGTTATTCGTATTGCCATCTTCTTGAATGTAAGTGAAATGGAATTGAACCGGCCGAATCAAGTCCACATTTAAATCAACATTAATTATGTCGTTACGTAAATGTATGCTAAAATTAACCAACGCATTGGCCCCAAACATTCCTTAATATCGGAATTGTAAACCACTTTTAACCGCACCTTTCACATCCAGTTAATTTCAACTACTTTCAAATTTACTGTCATTATGTGCAAAATTTCTGACTTTATTTTAAGCTTAACAGTCAATACATTTTCACTTGCAAAGAAACATAAACCAGATTATAGCAAAAACTTTAATTTTAATACTGGATACATCTATTAGCTGCCTCAAAATTTCGCTAGATTGTTGTATTCCAATTTGAATAGCAGGAAGGATATACATTACAATAATATATTTTATTTAACTTTGTTATGTTGGGATTTTATTACTTAATTTAGTATAACAAATTATAATCTATCGATTCAGTGATATTGAAAAATATAACTTAAAAAATAAAACAGAATACAGGAACATTATACATTTTATAATGATCTCTCGGAAAAGTTTGTTTTCTTATTTGTATTATGTATAAACTATAAACTTTAAATTAAAATCAATAAAAAGCATAATCCGAATAATATTATTTATATTAATGTGAATCAATTCATCCAAATATGCAAGCAATTCACATTCCATTGAGAGTTTTAAACAGATTTGAATAAGTTAGGTTACTCTGTAGCCGTATATATTGACAAAATTTAAAAGCTTCTAAAAGGAAGTCATTACACTTGCCACTTGTAAAAATAATGAAAAGAAAATAAAAACAAATATATTGAATTCAGACAAACGAGCTATTGTCACTTCTATATATAAAAATCTAATTTGATAACCCATTTACGAGTGCAGTCTATCACATCATGTTTTAACCGCAAAGGAGGAAAAAAAAGGTGGTACCGGAGTTATAAAGAGTACACTTCATCGTTAAAGTATAAAACGTAATCTATCTATAAAATTATTAACAAACTTTATGTATGTATTTGTCTATTTCTCCGCTTATTTATTCTAAATCTAGAAAAGGCAGAAACATTCATCACTACACATAAATAAAATAAGAGTGTCTGTTTTTAATATTATAATAACAGCTTTTTGCTATGTATATAAACGATACATATAACAAAATGACATCTTTTTTGTATTTGTGTCTGTCTGTCTATTTATTTGAGATAATCTCTGAAACGGCTAGATCGCTTTTGATTATACTTTCATTGCCAAATAGCTGGTATAATAAAAGGAACTGAGGCTATATTACATCACGCGTTGATAAAAAGGAGCGAAACATTAATCAAAAATGTACCAAAAACGGGTGAAAATTATGTTACGTCTTAAAGAGAATCTGCTGCCGATAGACACTCTTTTACGCGGACGAAGTCGCGGGCACAGATAGTAAGGTATATAATAATATGTCAGTTACGTAGTTAACATTAATTCTTCTTATGTTGTGGTTATAATAACTCATAATGTAATATAAATAACAAAAAATACGTACATATATAAGTATTTTACATTTTGGTTTTTTATACCATTTCACAGCCCACAAAACTCTAATGTTTATCGATAAATGTATATCGTACTTAAGACAACAACATGCCAAATATAATATGGTCGATCTACTTTCCTTTATGTTATCGTACATACAAGACATATAGTGTGTTGAGCACGCTCGTGAAATTGTGAGAACTTCACTTATATTGGATCACGTCCCACTCACTCCTCTCAAATCTCCATTGCTGTCTCATTATTTTGTCTTTATTTAATACTTTACTGTCGAAAATAATATGTACGATAATCAGGATAAAATACAGCCGATACCGGATTAAAATGGACGGTATAAAAAATATAATATTGGGGATGTCCACTGCTGGACAAAAAACCTGGTTTTAAGATGATATTATCTAGAAATAACTTTCCGATCGAACTCGCACCTTCCCCATACTGGTTCGAGATCTGTTTGACATCTGAGAGAAGTTGCTTTTTTTATAGAAAATATCAACTTAAACATAACTTTGTATTTTCTATTCATAAAACGTCTCAAAGTACCCTGGTTTTATATGTCCACCCACCTTGCAAGTGTACGTTTCACGCAACGCCGGCTGGTGCAAGATCTTTATTTGTGAACCATAAAACTCGAATCGGTGTCTGTTCTGCAAACTATGTGCCATGGTTACTGACATATCGACTTGCTAATCCACTGTGCTATTTTACTAACTTATGCCATTCTATCATTCTTATTTCGTATACAGCTATAAAACATGATCTATGACTATGAGCTTTATAGAGCTCGGAATAATAAAACAATTTTATCATTTTCTTGCCGTGAGTTACCGGCAGAGTACCGCCCTCTTTACCATTTGTAAGAGGTGACTAAACTAAGATAGCGGTATATTTATCCGAGACAGTTTAGCTCAAATGCTTAGGATTGGGATGGGCAACAGCATCCCCACCGCGAAAGCTGCGCTCTGCGATTGCCAGTATGCTTGCCCAGCTTTCCTGGAATCCACTGATAAACATAGGCCGTTTATGAGTGGACTTCCAATGGCTGTAATGATTATGGTAATGATTTTTTTTTAGGTAAACGTCATACTAAGATCCTCTGCATTCTGCAAGAATGAGAGAGCAGTGATATATCTGGGTAATGTGACATAATATCTTGCAGTCACAAGTTTACCAATGCACTAGTGATATTCTTCTGATATTGCGAGCGTCTATAGGCTGCTATGAAGTTTACTATTACGTTTTTTTGATTTGTCAACGTTATTTATGTTATCCCTAAATAAATAAACAGTAAAAATCTGATTATTGGATTTGAATAAAAATTATTGACAAATAATGTAAACAATCGTTTTTACATTGTTTCCTTATAATAGATGAAGCAAAAGTTTTAACAACGTAGGACGCTACACAAACTCCTTGAGGTTTAAAAGAAAAATTAAAAAGTCGCCACTAAGTGAAGTAGCCACTAAGAAAACTGAAGACTTGATGAAGAATCGAGTTAAGTTAAATTTGCGGTAGAAGTTAAGCTTCAGTTAACTAGTTCAATAAGATTCTAGTTAATCCGTTTGAACGGATACTTTTAAGTTCAGATACGGGTCAGAGAAGACAGATAGACACAGAGTAGAAATTAACTTGATAGAGAAATGAACACTTAAATGGAAATTAGTTTGTTAGAGAAAGGAATTGAGATAGCTGGTAGTAGTATTAGGCATTTTTATTAGACAAGTGGAGAAACTAGCTACCGGTCCACATAAAAAAGCGTCACCGCAGCCTAGACTCCGGTACTATCACGAGCGTATTGCCAACCATGTGCCCAGTGGTTTCACTACCTCTTAAACTCTTTAAACCGGAGGGTAGGGTATTAAAAACCAGAACACACCAATACGAACAGTGTTGTTAGCATAAATAGGTGAGGTGCTAATGCGACTGAGTTTGCAAATGGAAAAGCAACGAATAATTACTACTGCGTAATATAAATTATCACGTCTGTGGATTCTGAATGACTTTAAAAACATGGACTTTAACGGAGTGTTGAGGGTTTGTGATACCTGCAGTAGTCCTCCTCCACCTCCACCTGTGCCTGGTATCATAAAAGGCGACTGAGGTATCGGAACTGACAGATGGTATATCCTTCCGAAGCAGATTAGCACAAATGCAACAGGCCGGGAATTGGCAGCAGCATTTCCGTCGCTCTGAAATAGCAACCTCGCTTGCCCAGCGCCGAAATTACAGGCACAATTTTTCTTTCTTGGAGAGGCCTATAAACAGCAGTGGATATTTAACGGCTGTTATGATGACGGAGTATTGATAATATACGCGGTGTTTAGTCTCTAATAAATGTTTTCATCGAAACTTGAGTAGCATTTGATCTCATCTTAACAAAAATTCATTGCTTTCTTCATAATCATACATATCTCACTTGAGACGGCTTTGGCGACGTGTCTCGTCCCAAGCGATGTCTTACTACTTTTTAAAACCACTCCATAAATCTTAGCCATATAAATCACTTTGATAATTCTACTTTAACCCATTCGTTTAACATGCTAATTTATTTTAATTTTGACCGCTCTTTTTGTGTACTATAAAACCATAATATAATCGTAATCTTTGTCAATCTTTTAAGGTTGATTGTTAATTGGCTAAAAATCGATCTGATAAAAATATTAGCGACGAATTATAATACGAAGTCGTACGACAACTCTATTCTTAAGCAATGCTCCCACAGTACTTACGAGATCGGAGAGGTAGAAAATAAATATATATAATAACAACAGGCTATATATGAGTCACTACGAAAGAACATTTCTGTTATTAAATTTTACTTATCTTTGAACTAAAATGATATTCGTTACTTCTAAACCGTTTTTTATTCGTGTCTTGATCGTACACATAAACGTCATTATAAAAATTACCATCAATCAGCAAATATCAATTTAATACTACACAAAATTGTATATCTATTAGATATTATATTAACAAAATATAGGTGTAAAAACCGAGTTCATTGCCGTAATCAAAAAATGATTACATATTATTTCCATTATACATTTGGCTATACTTAGATTTCATTAGCACCAGTTCGATATTAATAAATTCTCAATAGAACGAATAAACCAGTTTTTTTCGATTGAACGATTAACCGACATTTTAATTATAATATTTATCGCTTTGATATCGAATAGTATCGAATACTACCACCGATTTCATTTTAAAGAACTAAGTCTGGCTTATAAGAAAATAACTTTTTGCGTTTCGCTGAAGACTTAAATTATTTTATTAATTTCCCACATTAGTAGGGTAGGATAGTTTGTTTCTATTAAAATATAGTAATCAACAAAATATTTTAAATTATAATAAGTGAACTGATACAGTAAAAGTACCTTTGACCAAGTAAGAAACAATAATATACGGTAATAAACATAACGTTTTCGAGTTAATTAAATTTGACCAGAAAAGTTACGAACTTCTGATATGTAACTAAGTAATCGACATAAGTTTTATATGAAACAGAACTCTTTTATAATGTTTGTCTGCATAGGTACTCTAATTTAGTATTTTTACCACCAAATATTCCTCGCAACCCAGTTAGACGGTCAATCAAACACCAACCTTCAAAGCGACTTTCTAAATAAAATAAAATTACTGGTCAATGTAATATATAGCCTCGTACCACAACTGTCGACAAATTATATATTTGCGGTAACACGTCACGCATCACGGTACAATCACGCAGAAAGATATATATATATATATATACACAAGATATATAAACATATATATATAAATATAGATTTTTTAACGGCTTTAAAACGCGGTTTATTTAAGTTTTTAAATTTTAAGTGATTGTAATTTTGTAATCAAATAGTAATAATATTAGTATAATTATAACTTTTAAATCCTAACAAAGGTGCAACACAAAAACGAAAAAAAATGAAATATGTTAAACAATCCTTGTTCTAAAGCAGTCAATAAAGTATATTTTTTAGAAGAAAAATTTCCTTATATTAGGGAAGTCTAGGTCCAGCAGTCGACATTCTATAGCTGCTATGACGATGTACTATTATAATTTTATTACATGTCAATGATTTCACACCCTATAGAAAATTGTTCTATTTTTTCACACATAAACCTACAGACTATAGGCGAGAAATTGTATTGTGTGTATTGTACTCGCATTACACCCACTAGAACAATTTATAAGGCTCTTTGATGTTTTACTTGGCCCTCTTTTGACGAGCATTGACATGGAAATAATATTTTATAAAAATAAGCCTGACTTTAAAAAGAATAGGAATATATTCTTCTTTGTTAGGATGGCATTATTGTTACATGTTGCAAGTTAAGTAAACAAGTCTGTTGCAAGCGTTTTTTTTTATTACACCAGATCGACAAGTCAGTATACAGTCCGCGTAATAAGCGTCACTGCACCCTATAGACCTTTATAAAATGACAAGGATATCACTAGCGCGTTACCATACTTGTGACTTAGAGATATTATCTTACAATACCCAGTAATTTCACTGTCTCTTACCCTTTTAACTGGAACACAGCAACGCGAACACTACTATTTGGCGGTGGAAATGGTAAGAATGAGGTACCAAAGGTACAAATGCAAACAACCGTTTATAGCACAGGTTCACTACAAATGTGAAAAACGAAGTCCATACTCTATCACTCTTCTTTATTTAAAAATATAGATATAAAGTCTGTATTATTTTCATAATGACAGTTTGGATCAAATAACACTAAGTGCTATATAAAGCTATGAATTTAATATTACAATATTTTCTGAGTAAAACGAAAGGCATTTCAACTATGCTTGCTGGTTTCATACTCATACAAGTATTACAGTGCGTTTTATTAAATAAGTCCAATCTATGCATTTGTTGCCCGTTGCTACTCGTGTGTTGTAACTTGTTTGGTATGAAAATAAGTTTGTTTTGATTAAATTCTATTTCCATATTTATCAAAGTTATCGTAGCAGTGGATCATCCAGTATTAGACGTAGATCTGGGCGTACCACTGGTGGTGGTAAGCCTAGGAAATGCCCATTTGAGCTACGCAGTTTTGAATGTATAGATAAATCAGATCAGTGTTTCCTGTGCGCTTTTATCCAAATAAAATAACTTTTCAGCATTTCAATATTTGTATGGTTATATACATATCGCATGCCGTGGGGTACTGGCAGAGTAGAATAGTACTTGCCCTGTACCAGGTGTTGTAAGAGGTGACTAAGGTACCAGAACCGACAAATGACGGTATATCCATTCGAAATGCACAGGGACTCAAGACTCTGCGATTCCCACCACGTTTGCCCAGCGCGGCAATTAATGGCAAAATTCCCCCATTCTTGGGGAGGCCTATGTCCAGCAGAACGTTAAATGAGCAACGACTGATATAATGATGATGAAGATGATAGATATTCAAATCCCGTGGAAGTTGTAAAATGCTATCTATATCTAAGATTAATTTGCATTAATTTGTGTTTGACGATTTAAAACTTTTAATAAAGTAGTAATCGATTTAAATATTTTCCAAGATATCAGCAATTTGTATGATAATCATGCGCGTTAGAGTATTTACAGTAAACATTTTTGGCGGTGATAAAAATAAAAATGTAAAGTAATTGCAACATTGTTCAAAATATATGCAAATGACACCTTAAACTGGATCAAATCCGTTATCGTGACTCGGAAATGTTGTGTTAAAAATAAACTGAACATTTATGTGCAGCCGTGGTTGTCACGCGTGTAGTTGAATGGGATTGTCAAAAACCAGATTTTTGCGAAACCGTTTTGCACGAAAGTACTGCAGGACTGTCCCTTTTAAGTGGTTGTTACGCATATATATGTAAGGCCATCACGGGATTATCATATTTTTTTATCTCGCAATGGTTGCACTACTAAGAAAAATCGCATAAGCGTACATGTACGCGCTCGCTCATTAATAATAAATTTGCACATCTCATAAATTGACTTGATTCCGAAATAAGTCGTTAAAAGCACTTGTGTTATCAGTCCATAAAGGAATCACAAATATAATACTAATTTAACACCCACACACAGAACAAACAAAAATATTCATCTTTTAAATGTTTGTTTTGTGTGGGAATCAAACCCACGACCATTGGCGTGCAAAATCACTAGCAAATGGTAACTACTAGCAAAAGCGCCATTGGGCCTGCTTCTATGTATTAGCATTGAGTGCCAATAAAAGTACTTTTTAGGATGATTAGGTTCTTGTATTACCGTGAAGTACTAGCAAAGTAAAATAATCCCTCACTCTGGACTAGTTTAACTGCATTGGCAGGGACATTCTACTCACAAAGTAGCCCGGCAAACCGAACTGCTGGGTTACTTTGTGACTAGGACTAAATATTAGGCCAAATTCCGTTATAAAAATATACGTGGCTTATTTGATAATGATCTAAGGTATTTGAGTATTTTGGTGCAGAATTCTCATTCTAATTCTCTAAGAAAAGAAGAACGGTTACATCGTCCTTGTTAATATCAACTTCTCTACTCAAAGCGCTTACAAAAGAGAAAAATATAAATATATATTTAGTTGATATTGACTGTATTTTTGGCATAGGTTTTTGTATGCCCATATAATAACGAAACATTAACCATTATGTAAATTTATGAAAATGCAAAAAGGTTTTGTTACAAAACATTCATTTTGCTGGAACCCATTGTAAATAATTATTATTAGCCGGTGGGTTCCCGCTGAAGAGTTCTTCACTCAAATGGACAGGTGTACAAATTCGAAATTCGTTATTGAAGCAGTAAATAAAATAAAAAATAATATCAATAATATTTCAAAAAGTATGCTCTTTTGTTTTATTTTATTAATATTCAAACAAAATATGTCCGCGAAGATCCAATTTATCACAAGATTCACCTAACACATAGATTTATAAATTAGACAGGTCTAAAAAAACATTACCAAAGATTTACATACTAGTACGGTTATACAAAAATTGCATTGATCAAAGCAAAATATATTAAAATTCAAAATTATAAAATCTAAGATTCTTATTCGTTAGTGTTTGTTTTGTACTTCGATTAATTCATATATATCAATATATTGCATATTTCTTGAAAAAGAGTATTATAGATACATACACAACACTCAACGATAAATTTCTATAATATTTTCGACTACGCTATAAAAATAAATATGTTTTACATTTTTTTATGTTTTCTGAGTATCCAGTACTTTTTACTGACATCGTGTGACATAAAAAAAACTTTTCGAAGAGCCCTCAAGTTTCTCTCTACCGAAGAGACAGACTTTCAACACTTTTCCAAGCTGTGAAATGTTAAAAATAAAATTGAATTTAGAACCGCTAATAAACTTTCGTGTATTATTTCGCCAAAAAGATACAAAACTTGTATTATAATCGTAGGGGATTTAAGTTAAAATCAAATTTCATCCTAACTATAAGTACTTAGCGGATTTTTAGATTCATATCTCGGTTTATTTTTTATAGTATAATGGGGTTGTAATAATCGTTAAAACCTAAAATGTCTACGTAATCCACGAGAAACTCAAAAAGTACCAAATGGATTTTGTTGTTGTTTTTTACTACAGGACTAAGCTGTTTATTTGAAAGGTTTGTGTAATTAATTGATGTTTTGGATAAATTGCCTCAATATTATAAAGATAATTAATGAACATGTCAAAATAACAAAGCCTAATGGCCTGTAGTTTACATATAACTAAAAGGTCTGTGTCCAGCTGTAGACGTTGGCTGATATGGTAACAATGATAATCAAATTCAAGAGGCAAAGGCACGTATTATTTGCTTAATTTAGAAGAAAGCTGAGCAACAGAATACAAATCAAATAGTATTGTATACAGGAAAGAATAATATGTCATAAACTGCTATATTTATACTTCATATTTAATTCAGAATTATGTGCCGTAACTACATTATGGAACCAGGGGTGTCTAATATTTGCATCTAGGCCGAGGTCTGTGTCATGTTAATTAGAGCTTTGAAACGTTTGACGTGAGTAATTAGCTAATCCATCTGAAATTCCCGCTCGCTGGAAAATCATCAAGTATTGTTCATCACGCCAATATACCGTTAGAGGGCACTACTTCCCGAGCAGATGTAGGAACTTAATTAGGCAACTCAAATTTTGTTACTATACTTAAAATCTAAATAATAAACTTAAAGAACCCGCGAAACCTATTGAACTTCTTTCTTTTTAAATTATTATTCGTAATACATGGCACTAGCTTTCAGTGCATGTATTGGCTCCTATCTAATAGCAATAGAAATGACGTCTAAGAAGTCCAAATGGTTCCTAGAAAAAAGGCATCCCGTCTAACATTGCATAAGTATGTTTTTCTGTATCTCTGTTTTTTACTTTTTTCAGACGAAAACTAAAAATGAGATTTTGGTGAATTTGAATTGCTTGAATCTTAGAGAATGACTTTGACTCCGAATAAATCCGGAGGATATTAAAGTGGTGAACGGGTGGAAAGCTTGTGCCATTATAATATCGTAATTTTGAAATTTAATAGTACAAATATACTATTAACTTATTAAGTACATCATAGAGATTTACTCTTCACTAGAGCTAGTCCTCATACACTAAGTTTAGGTACTTAAGTACAAATTCTATTTTAGTTTAAGTTTCCTTTTGTTGTTGAATAAAGTTATTATTATTATTATTATTATTATTATTATTATTATTATTATTATTATTATTATTATTATTATATTGGTACTTTACTCTCGCCTATTTCTTTAAACTAACAGCAGTGTTTGCATGGTTATATTCTCGTTTGAAGGATGAGAGCAGCACAAAATTATTGGTAAATGTGGCACAATATTTTTAGGTCTAAAAGTTGATAACGCGCTCGTAATATCATCGTGATGATGCAATATATCGCCTAGACCGTATGCCTATTTGTCGATTTAGTCGTATATAAAAAAATAGTATACTACAGTACTACCAAAACATCTGCTAGTGTTTCGTTACACCAATATCGGTCAAGAGGTATAATTGCGTAATTAACAGTTTGTGGTGTAATTAGCATACGGTTATCAATGTACGTAGGTGTAAACATAATAGTACGTATCGTACACTTATGTGTAGGGTTTTACTACCTAATAAGAAAGATAAGTTGGTGATTGCAATACTTAGAACATCATCATCATATCAGCACTAAGATATCCACCGCTGGACATAGGCATCCTAAAGTAATCTCCAATAGGACCGGTTGTATGCGGCCTGAGTCCAGCTCGATACAACGGTTTTAGTCAGATCGTCTGTCCATCTTGCGGGTGGACGCCATACGCTGCACTTACCGGTACATGGTCTTCATTCCAGAATCTTATGACTCCATCGGCCATCGGTTCTGCGTACCTAGTGCCCTGCCTACTGCCAGTTCAACTTACTAATCCGCCGGGCTATGTCAACTTTTCTTATGAATCTCCTCATTACGTCGCGCAAAGAGAATCCGAGCAGTCTCCATAGCTCTTTGAAATTTTTTGAGTTGGCTTAGAAAGCCAATATTAAGAGACTACTTTTCGCTGCCATAGATCATCCAGACACGCACACACATACACACACAATGATCGAAAACTTTCATCTTGAGACTGAGGGATGTTGGATGAGAAAATGTTTCGCAGTTTTCCGTACACTGCCCAGCCGAGTTGGATTCGGCGATTGACCTCTTTCTTAAAGTTGTACTTATATTTATATTATACTTAGATACTCCTACAAAACCAAGATAGCAGACACCTGATCATATATACCGAATCAGGCGAATTACTTTAACTTTGGCGCCGGTTATTTCAATGGCTAGCCTGTACTGTTGCCAATAAAATTTACCTTATCTAGAGAAATGGGAGTAATGAGAGGAAGTAGATTTTGGTACTGGAGATAAATTGTTGCCGTCAATGCTTAGTATTCTGTAAAAACAATAGAAAATTTTGCCATGAAATTGTATTAATATGTCTATTTGTATATAGATTATCGTGGGAATCTCTTTTTACAAACGTTTTTGCATTCTAATACGGAAACTAGAGAAGTTACCAGAAAAGTATTTAAGTGAGGCAACATAACAGTTTTACATATTATGTAAAACTGACTTCAGCTTAGTTATTAATACTTTTGATGTTGTAGGTATAAATTTGCATTTAGAGAGTCAAGTTTGTAAGGAAATTTCTCAACCACGTATTTTATCATAGTTATTTGATAATCAACACTTTTGGATTGATCTGCTATAGTTAATATATAATAAAATTATAAACATAAACTTTATTATAAATAGAATGTCATTTAGATTGGTAAGTGTTCAGAAAAGGAAAAAGGAACGATTTTTCCTAAAGAAAATGCCTAGTATATTCCAGATATTGAAGTCAATGAAAACGCGGGTAACATTTAGTAAATAGTAATTTTAAGTTTTTGTCTGACTGAGTTGCTTTTATAAATGTATGAAAAATAACACCAAAAAGTACCTACATACGTAAATTGGTCGTTTCAATTTGCATAAATCGATTGCAAATTTTGTATCACTTTCTTATGAATTCGAATTCAATATCCATAATTCGGGTCAGCGTGCGGCGGTCGGGTTACTTTTGGTCACTGGAGGCAGAAATAAATCCATTTTTTAAAGTTGTGACTAAAAAGCTAGAAAGCGAAGAACAGGAGTAATCTTGTTTTTGAAATGCGAAATTGCTAACGATTTATATAATTGCAGTTTTGTTTGGACTCAACAAAAAAGACAATAATAAATTAGATATCTAATAATTCATTCATATATCACTTTTTATGCATATTCCATTTTTTTATATCATTATATGGCCCTTTCATGTATGTACAAAGGCACAAATGGTAAAAAAATAAAAATTCACCTGGAACCCCTTGGACTCCAATTCAGTTCCGACATAAATCGGCCACTGGTGGGGGGGCGAAATGCCTATGTTTTATTTTAAACAACCTCTCAATTAATGTGTTGTCCATACAAACGTCTTGCTTTTATATTATCCAAACCTAATTACAGCCATGGAAATGACCTGACTTTAAGAAAAAATTAAGGAAACAAAAAATTAAACTCCTGAATTAAGGAAAAATTTTGTGGCCAGTAAATAAAAAAATAAAATCTCTTTTAATATACAATTCAATAATGAACCTTATGCACAAAGTAATAAGAAATTAATCTAGAGAATGGAAAAGGGTCCTCTAAAGTGGGCTTTCAAGCGTGAAACTCGTTATGTGTTTTAAGTCAATAAAATAATATACTGTTGTGTTCTTTTTTCTATGCCTCGTGTTTGATTTTACAGGTCATTACGTATTATTAGATGTGGTTTTTGATACAAAGGTTTGTGCTATCTTCTTTTTATCTCCTAGTCATGTCCTCTTTTATATAGAACTTATTACTTTTATTTGAATTTGATTATAACACGCGGGCTCTAGAAGAATTATGTCGGCGTGGCAGGTGTACGATATTAAATTTTATTTTTATACTCCTGCAACGTATTCTCAGATGAAAACCTGATCAGTTTTTAGTTTTTATTGCACTTCTTGTTGTCTGTGTTTGTTATGTTATTTCTACTACACTACAGAATATTATTTAAAAGACAAGATAAAAATAATTTAAAAAATGTGAAGAACCTTTTATTAAATTAAGTGAATCTGAAGGCTAAAAAAAATGCCTAAAGTCTAGCTGCTAGTTAAAAAGAGTTACATCCATATGGATTTTAAAGCAACCTCAGAATACATGAGATATAAACAAGAAATTTGGCAACATATCTACGACATTAGATGAGTGTTTCTGACAACAATAATATATGAGGTAGGCTTCATACAAATTCCGCCTGCATTAGTATCTCACTCGCAGGTGAGAGTGAGGTGAGAAATAAGTATTTTTATCGCCAAATAGCAATTTGAAGGATGAGAGAGGCCGTGAAACTACTGGGTAATATGACATGATATCTTCAAGTCACAAGGTTGGCAACGCTTTAGTAATATTCTTAAGATATTACAAGCTTCTAAAGGCTGCTGTGAGGCTTGGTATCACGCGGACCGTATTCTTGTTTGAAGACCTGGTCTAGTAAAAAAACACAAAACGAATCCTATTTTTTGTTATGTCGTCTATTAATAGATCCATGTATAAAGTGTTATGATAACTATAATTAATTATTGTATTACATAAAATACATTTACAACTAATGTTCCAACAAATGTTGGGTGTTAAACATGGCGCCTTGCCAACTGACAATGACTAATGTTCTATTAAAAACAGATTACATACTACCAGTGATCCATCTTGACTTTACTTTAGTATGAAATTTTAATTTTGTGGTATAAATGGTTAAGTGAGATGATTGATAATTATAATCAGTAAGTATAAAGTACGCAATAATGCTCTCAATTACTGTGTATTCATGCAGTAAGGAAGATTCTAGCTAAAACAACTATTTACTTTGTTGGTGGACAACCTAGCCTGCGTTTTCCGGTGCGTGGTTGCCATTCTAAGACTAACTTAGTACGGTGCCGCGTGGCAATGGGCTGTGGAAGATAATACGCGTGGGATAGTGCGCGCCACGTGGCATCCCGGGTTATTGTAGACGATAAACACTAGGTATTTAGTACAATCTTGTACCACAGTCATCTGAACTAAGCCGAAATCTTAAATGCCCATTCACTCGTATGTTCTGTGTACCCTGCAGCTTCAACTCGGGATCTAATCCAATGGGATGTTGAAATGACGTAATTTTCATATTTCAACGGAATCCTCATTCCTTTTTCGATCATGACGTTTAGATATATTAAGATCTATAATATAATTGCATTGTGCCTGACAAAACATAAATCATTATTTATAAAAAATTTGTAACCCTTTGTCCGGGATAAACTCCTAAGCCGCTCAATGAATTTTCATAAAATTTTGATCACTTTATAGCTTTATGTTATTATTAAAATATATGATTAATTGATTATAAGAAAAAAAGTGCCGTCACTGATAGAATGGTAAAAGTAAGTTTATCGAACGTTCAAGTCTCGAACGCCAAGAATATCAATGCGAGTACTACTAGAAAACGTAAACAATACTTAAAACAATAACTAGACTTTATCTTTGTATAGTAATTCTATACTTAGGTATCCAGTACCCACACAATGCATAATAAAATTCGAAAAGCAAATTAGTGTTGAAATACACATCATCGATTCTATTCTTGCAATAAGTAAGCATTTTTATAAATAGGAATGTGCAAGTTTTGTAATTTGATATCAATGCACCGTTTGATTACGTTTAATTACGTTACATTGTAATATGTACTTAAATTGTACATAACTGAGTTGCCCTATATTTTTATAAATTTGAAGAGAGTAAGTCAAATTTCAGTCAAACCTACAAATGTAAGTTTAAGTGCTTAAAAATATAATTTTTTATTTAAAAGGCTGATCAAGCCTGTGCAAATAAAGTATATTTTAAGTTTAAGAACTTAAATATTCCTTTGGGCTATTTTCAGCTTGCTAATATGAACAATTGTGAATAAATTTACCCAACATCATAGACTACATGGTAAATCGTTTACATAGTTTTAATCATCAGACAACAGACGAATTACGAATTATAATACTACAATACATATTTTAACAACCAGGCACAAAACAAACACAAACAGAACATTTTTATATCTATGTAAAGAATATGTGTCACTTCATTTGTCTGCGATGCGATTCTGCGATGAACTAAGTAAATCTACTGAACCAATTTCCATAAAATTTTGATCACTACATGCAATTTGATGTAACTTGAACAATAGCACAGTTGTTATCTCATTTTTATCGCAATTTTTTTTTACAATTAGTTCGTATATTATTTGACAAAGAGTTATAGTTATTTATAATTATTCATGATATTCTATGTAAATGGAATAATTTAATATATTATAATTAAATAAATACCTGCGTCACAGAAACGCCGGGTCTGCTAATAATCTTAATTAATTCTACTCTACGTACATGTCACTAAACTTTTAAAAGTCTTGACTGATTTAAATGAATGTTTTTGGGTGGCACCCTGGATGTTTAAGATTCACAAATCAGACCAGCAGTGGGCGCTGCAGTTATTATCTTGTTTGTCTTTAGAGATAGGGATACTATCGAGTCAATCTGCGGAGCCATCGGGCCTGTCGAATTGTAAAAGGCCAGCAAAGATGCAGCAGAACGAACTAATATTGTATTTAAAAACGTTAATAACGTTAATAACGTAATTAACGTTCATAAAAAAAAAAATTGCCTTGTGGCACTGAGGTATATCAGACAGAAGATGTTTTGAAGTTCTCCAAATACTGCCCAGCCGAGTTCGATTTGGAAGTCGACCTCTTGGTTAAAGTTAGACACACCTAGTTGAACTATTTGTCCTAGGCAAACGGTCCGTCGATAACTTGGGGTCTTAAATGTTACTAGAGTCAATATAACATGGAAATTCCAAATTGTTTTGGTATTATCCATGGTAATTTTTAAACCATCTTGCTTAGAAACTCGATAAACAGTTTTAAATATTGTCATTAGATCATCATCATTATTATATCAGCCATAAGACGTCTACTGCTGGACATAGACCTCCCCAAGTAATCTCCAATAGGACCGGTTGTATGTATGTATTTATATGTAGATATTGATTTAATTATTCCATAAATATAGATAAATACATGTTAATACTACTACTTTTTTTTTATTTACCCGTCTTAATGCAATTATAATTACACCACATGACGCTACGATCATAAGTTAAAAATATACGTCGTTTCTAGATAGTTCTTATTAGTCATTACTATTAAAATATAATTATTTTATGCACGTGTATTACAAAATAAATTAAGCGAACATAATTAACAAGTTTGTTAATTAGCATGACATGTAAATTCAACCAAAACTCTTGAAGCTGTTCAAACACAAATTCAGACACAATATAATAAAAAAAAATTAAGATAGTCAATTCATCGATTCCGGCAAGATTTTCTTTTTGTTAAGTCTTCTTTTAAATAAATTATTTATGTAGACGCATAGAGTCTTTTAGATTTGTATTTACGCTTGGGCAATATTTCTTGAAGTAGAGTAATGAGGCTTTTTAAGTCGGCAACGCGCGAACGATGTATTGGTGTTGTAAACGTGTAAACAAAGAAAATCAACTTCCAAAGCCTGTAGTGTCTAAGCTGTGCTGAATCTCACTGTTAACGCAATTATTTTCAATTATGAATGCTAATAATTAATAAATTCACGTCTCATATATTGACCGAGATAACTCGCATACAGTATGTGTTACGGATATCAGACAACAAAGGAATCACAAATATAATACTTAAATACATATTTAACACCCAGACAAAATATGTATCATATAAATATTTGGCCCGGGTTTTCTACGCTTAACCAACAGTCAGTGTGTTGTTTTATTTATTAATATATTTTTAGTTGGTCCCTGTTACCAAAGAAGAATTTAATTGACGATTTCCGACTCAACCAAAATTTTATTTCAAAGTTAATCATAACATTATATGCCTTGGGCTTATCACCTAATTTCAATATTTAAGTTTTTTTCTTATTAAAGCAGGCGTAGTAAATGATTAATCTAAAAAAAATAATGTATAGCACAAACGCCAAAAAGTCTAAGGATCTTCTTAGTTAATTAATAAAAAGTAACATCATTTAAGCATTTAAGAAAAAAAGGGCACAGAAAGCAAAGACATATACATTTTCACTAATTATTGTTTGCAGGAAACTTTTTTTTTAAATAAGGAACCCTATTTATTCCTTACAACGTAGCATTTATTCAGTATCCTAATAAAGGTCATAAAATGAGTTGAATGACTCAGGCGTTAACTCCATTAGACGAGACCAGACCGCTCTTTTATTGTTCGATTCTATATCTGCATACTTCCCGCGGGAATGTTACACTCGCTAGGTTCGCGAGATCTGAACTAGTGGCAGACGGCAAACACTCAAGAGCGCGTCTAAGGCACGCACCTCGGCTTATGTAGCACTCGTTTGGGAGGATTCTAAAACAGAGGGCGCCCTGGCACACTAGCGCGCACATGTATAATAGCAAGTGCGGCATTATCAACATACCAGCTATTGAAAGTCCACTGCTGGACATAGGCCTCCCCAAGAAAGGGGGTATGTTGCCCATTATTGCCACGCTGGTCGGTAATGCGGTATACGTAGGTCCTATTTTAAAATGTAAAGTTATAATTGCATAAAAATATTAACAGCAATTTAACTTATTTTCTACTGTAGTGACATCTATATTTTTTTTTCTCACAACATCTCATACATTGATCTGATTCCGTGATAAGTCGCTTAAACACTTGTGTTACGCACATTAGACTACAGAGCAATCACAAATATACTACTTAAATACATAAATTTAATACCCAGACTCAGAACAAACTTAAATGTCATCATATATATTTTTTCCTGGGTGGGGATCGAATCCACGACCTTTGCCGCCTAAGAAAGGATCACTAGCATCTGCGCCATCGCGCCCCTCATCTATATCATATATGCATCATACATACATATAATAACAAGCTAATGCACAAAGGCTCAAATAATTTTTGAACAGCATCGTTTATGTAAACAGGTACATTAAAATTGTATTTATAAGTTTAGATTATAATCCTTATTAAATAGTAAAATGGTTAATAGTATAAATCAAGAGTAATAACTATAGATAAATTGATAAAGACGGATCTGCATAACGATTCTCTCATATCTATGTAATTAATTGGTTTAGAGATAACCTAGGGTACATACGCAAGTGGTCATGTGAGGGTATTAGATCAATCCTCGGGCAACATGTGCTATTCGAATGCGGTCATTTATTACTTCTACAAGGGCGAATAGCTAATAATAAACAATTAACCCTGAATTTATAGTTAATAAGTTATGTATTTGATTTCTCTTATCTTCTTCAGCATTTTAGTTAAAAGTAAATTGGGTGTTTTGCACAAAAGCCTAGTTTTCAACTAAGACGAAAGAATTTACCACAAAAATAGTTCACTTTTAGGAAATAACGGTAGTAACGGCCTAAATATTGTAATAGTAATTAGTTGAGATCAAAAAATCTAAGCCGAATTCTTATTACTTTAATTCTTACAAAATCTCTCTCTCAGTGCTTTTTGTAGTATTAAATTTTTATCTAATTATATCACGAGTATATACTATTTTAAGTGTCGAAAGAAATCTATGCAGTTCTCCGTGCTTTCAACTGCAATGCAAATGCAAAATGTCAACAAGATTAATTTAATAGATAAAGCATGAAGAGGTAACAAACAAACTTACTTTCGTATTTATTATATAAGCCGGAAAATTCTAGTTTTATATTTGTTCTTTTTACTATTAATGTAATTCATTTTCAGAATTATTGATTCCACTTCTTAAATTGGCCCACATAAGATATATGTGAGGCATCTTTAAATGAAATGAGATAAAGAAAGAAGCAAAGTATATTTCTTATAAATCTTTCACACTACATCGGCTTCGGCATTATGAGAATAAAAGCGAAGATAAATATATTGATACAGATTGACCTGCTTCATGAAGAAACTAAGTAATGTATATTAGACAATATCATAAAAACCCTCTGCCTTTTGACATAACAAGAAACGTCAATTCTTTTATACATAAGAGCCGGTCTACATTTTTATAATTTTTTTAATTCTCTCGTAGAATTTGTCTGTAGAATGTCGCATAAACTCTTCTTTGTCATTTAAGAATTAGAATAACGTTGTGTTCCTTCCAGTTCTTATATTTTTAGCGGCCAAAAATTACAGTGTGTTCTTTTTTCCATTTTTATGTTTGACGGCAATTACGGCATTACATCATGTCTTTTTATTTCTTGAAAGAGTAATAATGGTAAAAATTAAACAAATATCTCATATTAGTTCTTTTCATGTTATGTCTTATATACATATATATACATATTTTTATTCATAATAATGTTATATATGTAAAAAAGTGTTTATTTGTTTATTTTATTTAAATTCGATACATGATTAACTGGGATCCTTAAAAAGGACATAAAGAGGGAAAATCATGAGACAGGATGAAGGTGAGATATGGTGAAATCTAGTCTTTCGAGGCCGAATTTTTAAACAGAAAGTAATTAACAGCTATACACGTGAGATAATTTCTAAGCGATCGCAGAGCGAAGCTACGCGACGTAAATACTGCTGTGTGTCATTTGAACTACGCTGTTTCGGGTAGGTATACCTGTCAATAGTGGTATTTCAGTCGTCTCTTACGACACAAGGTACAGGGGAGGTATTATTCTAGTTTAGTATAATATATGAGAACTAGCAGATATAATAGACGGTGTCCCAATAAATAGCCTAGATACCGACTATAGCGCTGTCTGCCGGGCTGATTTGTCAATGTAAACCACTCAGGGCGTCACCCGAACGCAAACAAAAAATATCACTCTAGTTGGTCTAACCATTTAGGAGTATTTTAGCGACATATACATTAGAATTATATATATATATTTAATATATACGTAATATTATATTCGCCGGAAATATAACGAGAACTCTTTAAACACAATCAAAACAATTTCCATTGATTCGTCATCTATTGTTTGATTCGTTGGCTGAATGAAAGGGCCTTGATGTTATCATTAATTCACGACACAACAGCGGAACAGTTTTCAATTACATTCGATTATTCTTGGAGCAATTTTAGATACAAAGTTACTTTCGAATTCATCTAGCCAAATATTATTGATATAATTTTTAAATCTTTAAGCGATATTTTAATTCGTGGTGTTTGTGGAAGGTTGTGCTTGTTTGGGATAATCGCGGGCCCGATGGCGCAGATGGTAGGGTTCCTATCTTGTACGCCAAGAGTTCGATCAGCAAATGTGTATACGATGAATATTTGTATTTGTTCTGCGTTTGGTTGTTCAATATATATTTAAATAAAAAAAGTTAAGCTGCCTCTGTTGTCTGATATCTATAACACAAGTGATGAAAGCGACTTATCTCGGAATCAAAATAAATATTAAAAAATAGAATCTACAATGATTATTCCTTAGTATTTTTTGTTGAACTTCGGTAACTATTAGTGTTGTCATTAATTAAAAAAACACAGGAAAACGACTAGTTTATATTAAACAGTTTTCTTTAAAGATTTGCTTGATTAATATTCCATCACATCTATACGAATAATTTCAATACAAGAGCAACTCTCTAGCTGACTTGTTATAGCTATGTTATAGTTTAAATATAAAGATATTTTTATTAATTTTGAATAAAACTAATACGACTTGCCCGAAATGAAAGCCATGGTCTCAACGCTAGTGTACAGCAAATGAGATTCTTTTAGAATGTGTGCTACTTCGTACTTCTTTCGATGAGCGATATACCCAGGATTTGCAAGTATAATGAACAAATACGTAAAGAAAAGGATTTTTTGTACCATCCGAGACCTCTCACGTTTTTCATCTGAATCGCAGATACAATTTTCTAATGGAAATCTGTGGACTGTGCAATCAGCTGTTCATTTGAGGCGACAAATGTTTTGTTGTAATAAAATGTTGCGTGATGTAATTATTTCGCTGGCTTTACATGAAGGCTTTTTTAATATAATCTAAATTTACCTTCATGTTTGAAAGTAATTTATTGCAGATTTTTGCTTTACGTGTCAAGTTTAAGAGGCAAACGATTTTTATCCGTATGTATGTTTGTAACGCTTTTACGGCTTAACTAATGAAAAGTTAACATGCGGACAGTCTGTTTCTCTAGGAAGCAGGTACTAGGTGTTGATCACTAAAAAAATACCGCATATCGTTATGTACAGGGTAGTCCACACAGTCAAAGTCACGGGTAAAAGCTAGTAAAATACTAAACACTTAATTCCCTTTACAATTATAAGTATAGTCATGTTATTGTGTGCCTTTTACAAACATAAAAAAATACCGTTGAACTTTTAGTTGCTCAAATTTGGAACTAATGGTTCGTGGACTATAAATTGTTCTGGCTGGTTAATTGGAACACAAAAAATGGCGGATGCTTAAATGTATTCAACGTTATAAAGCTGTACAAACCAATTTTAACGGTGAAGGCTATTATAAAATATTTATAAATCGAATAATTTTAAGTACAATTAAGAGGTGATCATCTTACACTACACTTAGTCTATATGTCATCATCGTCATCATACCAGTCTTTGAAAGTCCACTGCTGGATGTTGGCCTCCCTAAAAATGGAGGTATGTTGTCCATAATTGCTGCGCTGGGCAAGCGTGTTGGCAATCGCAGAGCGCAGTCTTTACGACGGGGATTCTGCTGCCCATCCCCGCCCTATCCATTTGAGCTTCTGGTACCTTAGTTTCCTCTTAATACACCGGGTGCAGGGGAGGTACTATTCTACTCTGCTGGTACCTCACGGCTAGTCTATGTGTACTAGTACATAACTCCCATCGAAAATGCTGAACCGATTCTATTAACTTCTAACTTTACTCACAT
This sequence comes from Heortia vitessoides, assembly GCA_020976665.1. Classification (NCBI taxonomy): domain Eukaryota; kingdom Metazoa; phylum Arthropoda; class Insecta; order Lepidoptera; family Crambidae; genus Heortia; species Heortia vitessoides. The sequence continues at coordinate 11,286,326 of JACJUM010002477.1, forward strand.
CTTCGCTTATATTAGTATCTACTATCTACTTGTCCATTCCAAGCGATACCAATAACAGAGCATAGCTTCACGATGGGAATTTTACTGCCTATCCCCATCGTGTTCCGTTTGAGCTACACTGCTTCGATTCAGGCATCGCCATCTGTCTTTTTCGGTATCTCAGTCACAGTGTCACACCTCTGACGAAACAGAAGAATAAGTTAGCTTTAATTCATTTGAAGAGTAAATCTGGGGTTATTTATGCGCTGTTATTATTGGCCGCAACGTACTAATCAACTTTAACAGTTTACCTTCATAAATGGGACAGCTTACATTAAAGAGCTTTTCAAATCGGACCAGTAATTGCAGACCTCAGATTAGCGCATTTAACTAATTAAATAAATTCCCCAGCTTTATAGTATCAGTAATATATAGTATCAGTATTATAATATAAATTTATTATAATATAAAAGTAATTGAAAATAAATATAAACGTTTATGCTCATCTAAATATATTATATCGAGTACTACATTTATCATTTATATTATTATATTATCAAAGTGCCTTTATTCAAGCAAGTCTGGAATAATAGGAGATCGCATTTGAACAATTTATTTCTATTGAAGTTTGATTTTAATTCAATCATCCGCCCACTGAACCGTCACAAAGAGTTTTCAGAATGTGTTTCAAAATTCGTTTTCACATAAAAAGATCCCAATAAAAGCAAATAGAAGCCGATGGATTAGAAAATTCTGGAAAAAATGTGTTTAGTTATTGCGTGCGAGAACCTTTTCACCAGTGAATAATATTCATAAAAAGAGAGAAACCTAATTTTCCACTTACATGCTTCCCGTTTCTGTCTTTATGTATCCTTCGATTATTTATATTCCTATCTCGCTTGGATATGCTTATATCTTCCAGGTAAATGTTAAAAGAAATAATTTAATTAAGATTTGCGTCTTATTGTTCAATGACTTGATTTGATTTTCAGTATTACTGTGTAATTAAAATAGGTTTAGACAACGGCACTCAAAAGTTAGTACACGTGTCATTATAAAAATCATGCCATACACTTTTACATAAAGTGAAAATTTTGAATTTTCTAAGAAGTCTCATTACGCTCACATAGGAGAGTAAAATTTAACATAAATATATATAGAGAAAATTAAGGAACGTTATATCTAAAGTATTATATTGAGACAATAATAATCGCCATCATCATGTCAGTCATTAGACATCAATTTTAGGCAAAGTTTTTCCCAAGAAACGGGATGTTGCCTAGTACAAAGGGTGGTACTTTTCTGCTCAGCCGATACCCGAGCAAGTAATGGTATTAATTTAGAGTAGAATATATCGTACCTTTAGACTACGTTTTGCACCGAAATCGCCGACAGGTGCAGTTTTTTACACATATTTTACACACATATTTTACCTTAAGTAACCTTTTTCACTCTAATAAAAAATATCGGCAAAATGCTCGCAACTAATGGGGAACTCTGTCTCAAAAAGTATAAGATTTACGGATGATTTGACAACGTACATTTATTTGTTATCAAAATAAAAAAAAATTGTTCGGTGAATCGTCGTCCTTTTGTTATTTCGTCAAACTCTCCCGTCACAAAAAAGTGACGTGTTTACATCACGATTACGAGCAATAACATTCATGTAAATCCTCTTACAAGGATGACTGCGTTCGAGGAACCTTAAAATTACTCGGCTTCTAAGTTTTGGTTCTGGGAAGATAAACATGGAATTATGTTTTAAAAACCAAATGACATCAATTCAAGTTTCGAATTGTACATTTAATTAGATTGTAAACGTTACTTGTATTGTTCTTGTTTAAGCCATGGAATCACAGTTACAGCCAGAATAGAATAATAACTCCCTATGTATAGGTGTCGTAAGAAGCGATAGACGTAACGCAACCGACAGATGGCGATATACCCACCTGAAATAGTGAAATAGCTAAAAAACATCTATACATAGATAGCTCTGTGATTAGCTGGTGCCAGCCTGCCGAATTCACCTGGAGGCTGATATGATGGTGATATAATATCATAGATGATCAAAGAATAATAGGTTTCTGTAGAACTAGATTCTATGATAACTGATTTGTTTTAGGCAAGCCAAGTTTGCCACCATCATGATATAAAAAACATACAAACATCACGCCTGTGTCTTATCGGCGAAAGCCTGAATCTTATCGAAGAAGGAAAACCTCTGTTACTTCATTTACTAATGTTATTCCTTTCATACATGCTCGGTATTTATTGGTACTTCTGACCGGGCCCGTTTTAGTACTTTTCTACCTGATTAAGGTATTTACTCCCCAGGTCGTCGTATACCAACTCTTCGATTTACTTCCTGTTTATGTATTTGTGTAAATCATTCTATTTCTATAATCATTTTACTTTTATCCATCCTTCCTTCATGCTTAAACCATCTCAACATACTTGTCTCTATTGTTGTCACAATATCATCTTTCATACCACAACGATCTTAAATCTCACTATTCTTTATTTTATCTCTCAAACTATTTATCAAACCTACAATTTTTTTTTGTTGTCTTTAAAGCTAAATGTGTGTAATATATTATTTTCGTGCGCAAACCTGTTATCTCATGGTCTTGTAAAATAAACGCCAAGTTGATAAGATAAGCCAAGTTATTTTAAGCTTCCTCGAACTCTCGATCGAGGCATCTTTGTAAGCGCGAATGTTGTTGCTGGTAATCCTGGTAAAAAGGATACTTTAGGCTACATTTTTTATGACGCGATAATTCAGTTGTTATATTGCTAACAATTTCAACTGCATTTTTTATGTTTCGATTAGTCGCAAAAGGCCTAGGCTAATTTTTTTATTATTTTTTTGTTTGAAAGAGTTTCATTTCATTACTTTGGAAGTATGTCTCGCGCAAATTAACCAGTTTTGAAAAAAAAATATAGAAACTTCAATATCATTTTGAAAGACCTATTTTTAGATACCCCACTCGTATGATTTTAATGAATTCAATTTTTTAGTTTTAGTTTTAACTATAGGAACCACTAAAATGTCTTGCTTGTTTTATATATTTTTTAATAAAAATCTGAATGCGGTTCATATACAAAGTTTTAAAAGTATTGTTTTGGGAAAAAGTGGCTGCGACATACGGACGGATAGATAGACATGATTGATATTGCCATTTGGCTACGGAACCCTAAAAAGTAAATTTAAAATCAATGTTAAATGTGGAGTCTAAAATATATTGACAACTAAGCAATCGCTTTTTAAATAAATTAATCCTATAATATTTTTGCACAGTAACCTGTTAAGATTTCATTATAAAACTAATATTCTATGGTTTTACTTATAACAAATTCTTTCAATAACAGTTACTAAAAATTAACTCTAAAATCAGATTTATGATATTTAAAATCGAATCAACAAAATAAGGAAAATCCGTTTAAAAAATATAAGGAAACATAACAAAATTGCACTTATATTGGAAGACCTGTGGGGTATAAATAGAACGGTATATAAAAATAAAAACAATGATTGGGACGTTTATGTCCCAATCATTGTTTTTATTTTATATATTGTATGTATTTTTATTATTTTTATTTTATATTTTTATTTTATATATTGTAAATGAACAACACCAATAATTCGGACCGAAAGTAGCACTTGCTGTCATTGTTATATGCGTACGTGGTTACACCAGTGCACCAAATGTGATGATTTGGTTTGGCACGTACTCTAGCGAGAAACCTAGGCTACCGGCTTTACGTTACGAATTCAAAATCCGCTTACCGTTGCGTAACAGCCTAATATATAGACGGTACAAATATACTGTCTATATATTGGCATTTATATAAGTATCAATGCTAAATTACAAACTTATATATTAAAAAAAATCGATAAGTTTTGAATTTTTTGTTTCTAATGAAAAGGGTCAAAAACTACTAAGCCGATTTTGGGAATTCTTCCATTGGCAACAACACATTCACAATTCAACAAAAATACATTCTTTTGGAGTAACATAGGCTATATAGATAATATTTATAAACAAAATTAAAGATTGTGCACGTTTGCAATAAGTAAACTTAAAAATTTGAGTACTGATTGAAAATACCCGGACTAATGGAAATCCGTATGGTACCGGCAGAGTAGAATGGTACCTTCCATTGCACCAGGTGACGTAAGAGGCGACTAAAGTGCCAGAACCGACAGATGGCGGTATATCCCTTCGAAACAGTGTAGCTCAAATGCACAGGGCATGAATGGACTTGCCTGCCACCATATTTAGAAACATACATTTTATTCCAAATAAAAATAATAAGGTTACCATTGAAATAAATACAACAACATACAACGATCGTCAAATTACAAACTAGCGTCACTAAATATATTTGCAATTACAGCAAAATGCGTACTTAGTCTCTTAGTTTGTAGGTATCGCAATTTATACCATTAGATAAATTTGGTAAGGTCCAAATATGACGTGGAAAGCACATTATTTATTATTAAATCTGCGACGATTAAATTCGTGTTTTATTTTTGTTATACATTAAGTATTCATTTCAATAAATGTATTTATGTTTCTTTAATAACAGAACTATTGAAAACATTTAAAATTTACACAGACAATTAGTAATAAAAAAAGTATAATTTTAGAGGTTTAACACTTGAATTATATTAAGAAAAAAGAATTGTAACCCAAAATTTGTACTGGCTAGCCTAAATAACTCATAAAGCTTATTCATTAAACTGTGATAATTATAAATAACTATAAATTCATATAATATCTCTAACATTAACCTTACTTCGAGATAAATTGCTTATTGCACTTGTGTTTAAATTTAAATTTTAATATCCAGATACAGAATAAACGAAAATATTTTTCAAATTATTATTCGTCCTGGGAAAGGATTAATAAACCCTTGGGGCACAAGATAGGAATACTATCGAATGCGCCATGGGGCCAATTTATAACTATCACAGCAAAATGGCACGTGAGGTCTGACGTATTTTATGTCCAAGTAATAATATTCAAATAATATATTTATAGATTTATTTATTTACATTGTATAGTGTATTATCACATAATTGTAATCTCTTGTAAGCAACTTTAGCATGGTAATAAATAACTGGTATGGAATAAGTAGTCTGCGGTGTACTAAACATACATTACATAAACTATTTACTACGTATAAAATAAAAAAAACAAAAAAATATATACAAAGCAAACTACACTCTACACTGACATTTCAAAAATAGTCATGTAAAATTTATTACAGGTGAAGTTTATTACAGTGTTAGCAACCTCTACATTTGAGAAGGTACTCAAATTAGGCACCGCTTTCAAAATCCCTAGAGCGAATAATTGAATTACCAATTTTGCAGTTAATTGGGCACAACTGTCTATCGAAAATGAGTTTCGTTTGACTTTATAATGAGCGTGTGTAAGTGCACACGATTCTGCATTAACTATAAAATCAAAACATTTGTTTTTGTTTTTGAAAATAAGGTGATAATTAACCGTTACAGAATATAAGTAAAGTAAAGCGCAAATATGTATTTATTATTATTTACGTTTTTCACACATAAGAGCTAGTTCATTTTTACTAAGAAAATAATATAAAATAAAAACATACTTATACAACATGATAAATTATTCTTGAAAACAAGTTTACGAGTATTTATTTGAAATGAAATAGACATAAAAGCAATTTATACAAAATGTTGAAGTCATAACTGAAATATTTATGCTAACTAAAATTATATACATTCGTATGTAGGCTAATGAGCCTTATTTACCAATAAACAATACGCGATCGAATCAGAAATAAAACATGGGGGGGGGGGGGGTTAAATAAAACCGTTTAAAAAAGAAACAATACATATAGTAACCTGATATTGCCTAGTAGATTAGCAAGTTGAAGTAGCAACAAGCGAAGCATATTGACGGCTCTTAAATAGAGATCAAGCACCAAAGAGTATAAACGTCCACCAAAAAAGTAAATAGATAGTCTGACTAGAACTGCAGGATAGCGTTGGTTGCAGACATTCGGCTTTATTGGAACACGCGTATAAATCTCTCTCAAACGTTAGCAGTGGTCATATTACGACTGATCTGATAAATAACATATATTCAATTTCATCAAAGTCTTATAAAGACTATGAGCGGAATCTTGTAATTGCCACAATCATTCAAAACGGTAAAACGTAATCTTTTTATTTACCGTTATTTTTCAAAGCCAAATATTATATGAAATTGAATTATAGAACCAATTTTAAAGATAATAGAGGTTTTATGCAAAATAAAATGCTGATAATATTTACCAGGTAAAAATCAACTTTGGGAGGCTTTCTCAGTATAATAAGAACACTAGGAAAAGTTTGACGTGTCTGCTAAGATCTCGGTGGCACAACTCCGGACAAGTCGATTTAATTGCAGTAATAATATTTTGAAACGAATAATTATTTAACAAAAAGGCTTATTTTATTTTACAATACAATCTACTTAATGAAAACTACTTTTAAAAAATCATGAATGTTTGATTCTAATGCGATCCTCAACAACTAATTTAACACGATTATCATCTGTTTTTGATATCTCCAATTGTACACAGAAGAGGAGAAATCAATTGGGAAAAATTGAAATCAAGTTTAGTCGGTTGTATTAGATAATATTTTCAAGGGCAGCGGGCTCTTAAATATGATGTCTTTGAAGGCTTACAAAATAGTAAAATATTTTATTAGTTAAGCTTCGGAATATTCAGTAAGATTTTCTAAGAGACTGAGAGTAATTAGGGGCAATATCTGTGATTTATACCTTAGAATATTTTACCTTACCTTTTTATTTATCTATAGTTATTGCATCTAAAAGCTATATACTATTATAGCTATAAACTATTATATGTATATATACTATGTGAGTGTCGAATTAATGGCCCATTTAATTCATTTATAACAAAAGGGACTATCAAATATGCAATCGCCATATTAGTACCGTTTTTCTAGAACAAATACGTAAGTCAATAAAACCCACAATCAGTAAACACTGCTTAAAATAATTTATATTTCTCTTACAATAATATGATATCACATAAATGCCATTCTAAACATGTGCATCGGTCGAAATCGTTATAATCATCGGAAATAATTTTCAACATAATCCGAATAACCTTGCCGTTTGGAGTCATTACCATATCGTCATTAGTGTCAAGCTAAATTTTGGGCGTGTGAATGTCGTTGATGATACAATTACGGCTCATGTGTATACATACGGATAGATACTAAACATGTCTGTCTACTTGATTGTCGTGAAAATGTTCCGGTAACAATTCTTGAATCCAAGAATTGTTCCCGGAACTACTGCCCCGGGAAAACTTGAGTTCCCAAAGGAGGTAATACCTCCCGGGAAATAAATAAATGAAATCCACGCGGGCGAAAACAGTTTGGGAATTATAGTATTTTAAAGCTACAGCTTATCCGTCCGTTCGTACTTATGTTTATTTGTTACGTTTTCATGACTCAACTGTAGGAACTAATTGCAATGAATTATAAACTAAGTTTGCACTCTATAGAATAATGGCAACAATAATGTTATGATTATATTATATATGCAGAGTATAATTACTATTCTCCCACTGCGCCAGGTGTCATAAAAGGTGACTAAGGTACCAGAACCGACAGATGACGGTATATCCATCCGGAACAGTGCAGCTCAAATGCACAGGGCGGGGATGGACAGCAGAATCCATGTCGCGAAACCTGCGCTCTGCGATTGCCAACACGCTTGCCCAGCGCGGCAATTATAGGCAAAATTCCTCTTTTTTTGGAGAGGCCTATGTCCGGCAACGGACTTTTAAGGGCTGGTATGATGTTGATGATGATGATGATGATGATGAACGTTATAAACGAATGAAATGATTATGAAAACGGTTCCCGAAAGTAACAAAGTGAAATAAAATGGTGGGCCGCTATGTACCAGCTTTATTATGAGTATTGAACTTAAAAATAAAATATTCTTTCGAAGAATATAGGTTCATATTGATCCTGGAAACTTTTTTTCCAGTCATTAAGGGCAGACACAATCTAAAGAGGTTTTGGTTTATACGCGGAAAAAGTCCTGCGCAAAAATGTATAAAAAAAATATTTTATAGTAATAATAATATTTATTATTTATTTTGACTGTAACAAGTAATTTTTTATAGTAAAATATAGAACAAATGTCAGAAATAGGTAAGACTTATCTAATTAAGGTAAGACGTATGTTCAGATGTGGACGTCTATAGGCTAACGTAAAGAATAGATCAAATGTGTTTTAGCACAGATACGCCTGTCAGTTTTCTAGAATAGGTTAGTTGTAAATTAAAATAGAATATAGTTATAGTAAACAGTACATGCTTGGTAACTTCAATTTTAACCTACTAATATGGTAACCGTATTATTAGTAATTCTATGCACTGTAATTAATTATGTTAACCTAAGATTCTCAACTAATACATAGAATTGTGGTGTATGTACAATTAAAAGGTTTGCAAATTTTTTAAAACCTTTTCGTAAGATAAGCCTCAATAGGGTTTTTAAATTTGGGAATATGGTAAGCATTTTTTAAAAGTAAGCCAATGATTTGCTTTCCGCGATATTAGAGTTATGCGCGAACTCTAATATCGCTAATCTTAATTGATAAGCATTTCTTGTCCCTGCGTTTCATACCAAATTTAATGGAAATTAATTCTGGTTATTCATGAAACCTTCTGTTACAAACGCACAATTTAGTATTTAGAATCAATTAGCTATATCTAATTGTATGTAATTATATATTGTAAATAGTCTGATATGAATTTTAAACCACTGAATTGATTTAAATGATTATTTGTTTACGTATATGATAGAAAAAAAAATTTTTTTTCATGGTAAACATATATAGTTAATACAGATCGACATATTATAAATACATTTTTTGATATACTTTAAGAACTTTTACGTGAAATCAGCATACATGTTGTGTATAGTGATTTCACGTAATATCCCGACGCACGTTCTTTACGACATCATGTAAACTCAATTTAGGAAGAGATTCTGAAAGATAACACGGTCTATGCCCCGTCGTCCGGGTCGCGTTTGACCCAAATACACCCGTGTCGTGATAGCATAAATTCGGTGTTACCTTAACGATGCAACCCATTACAATTTGCTAGATAAACAGGGGATGATTCATCTAATAAAACTGTGCAAATACACATTTATTTCCATATAATGTTGAGACTATGTTCTATTAATTAGGATTAGTAGACAGTAGAATTTGTTTTTTCCATGTCTTATACTGAAACTAACTTTGAAATGTGATTAATTGACCTTATTGACTCGGTGACCTTGCGGAAACCGCTTTCAGTCTTTTCCCATCTACGTTTAAACTGTGCTGCTGCTTTTTGGTAGTTAGTGTTGCCCACACCACCACCACCTTGTTCCATTTTACACTGTTTGTGATGGAATTAGTACCATCTGTTTAGTTTGTACATCACAATGGCCTCGGATACCTGGTATAGAAAGCGGTACGATTCTAGTCTGACGGTAACAGCAAGACTTAATTAGAAACAATTAGCTTATCTCTATTTTCGTTTTGTTGTAACAAATATTTGCATGGATTATCAGCGCGCGTCTAATGATGCAACGGCGATCGTCTACCTGAATTGATAAGATATAATACAAGAGGTTAGGTTAGCTTTATTATAGACTAACACTTTTTTGAACTCTACTCTGACCTGAATTCCAAAGAAGCGGAGGTAAATTAACGGACCGTTTGTAGAGCGACCTTAGGTCTAGTGCGCCTAGATCATCCTGCGAGGCTTCTGCGTGTTACGTGAAGTGAACGAGATCTGAAAGAGATCCAATTCTCGATTCTAATGGACTTTGATTAATTGCGTCTTATAATATCCTTATAGATATATAAAATCTTTATCCGTTCTTTCATCATCATAATAATTATCAACAATTGTAGGAAGTCAACTGATGGACATAGGCTTTACCATGAAAGGGGGAAACTGGGCATTATGGATTGACGGTGCATTCGGTAGTAGACCTATCTTGTGCGCTAAGGGTTGTGGTTTCGATCCCATTCCTGGGAAAACATTTATGTTATTGCTATGTCTAGGTACTAAATGTGTATTAAAATATTATTTTGTAATTATTTTGTTGATATCCTTAACACACGTACTTTATGGTACTTATCCAGAGTCAGGTCAATGAATAAAAAGTTCTGTGTAAGTTTGTTTATTTAATATTATTCCATAATCGAAAATGAAGTAGTAGAACACGTTTATAGCCTACAATCCAGATAGCTGTCGGTAAGCATGCTTTTTTAAAATATAGTATAAAGCTATTTCATTAAATACATCACTTAGTCGATTAGTAACAATTGTAAAAAATCGTTTAATTTTTTTCTTTATTTATTCACGGTTAGATAAACGTGGTGAAAATATATTTCATATGATGTAACAAGTTTTTATCCTACTTTAATAAATGTTTAAAATAATTTAAAAAAGTATCTAAATTGTACTTTTTTCGTATATAAAAGTCATTATCTCTAGTTAGAATTTAATGAAACTGGCTAATGCGAGTTCAACGCGTAATCAGTCATTTATTGTGTCACACGAGGAAAACGCACTCAGGCGCATCGAATTGTGTCACACGTTTCTTAGTGTGTGTGCTAAATATAAAGATGATTAACACATGGGTTTCTGCAGTCATTTGTTTCTTTCATATGTCTAACAAATCAAGTGCATCTATTTGAATTTTGGTTGCTTCAATTTTAATTATCGAACACCATTATTTATCTAAAAAAATAAATATATCTGATCAAATTGTCCACAATTCCGTGGGTATGAATTATTTGGAAAAGTAAGCTTTGGGATACTGACGGGATAGAATAGTATCTCCCACTTAACAAGATGTAGACGCGACTAAGGTGCCGGAACCGACAGATGTCAAATATCCATCAGAAAGAGCGCAGCTCAAATACTAGAGGGTGGGGATGGGCAGCAGCATCCTCTTCGCAAAGCTGCGCTCTGCGATTGTCACCAGGCAAGCATGGTGCAATTAAGGATAAATCCCGCATCTTTTGGAGGCCTATATCCAACAGTGGACTTTCTATGGCTGATATGGCTAATGATGATGTATTATTTAGTGTACAATATTTTTTAAAGTTGTTTAAAATATTCATTATAACATTATATCGAACATTAAATATTTTATTTTAAATTTATTACAATACACATATTTTTTATATTTATTATATATAATAATAATAAATTCACACAACATTGATCTGACTTCGAGATAAGTCGATCGAGTGTGTGTGTTACGTACATCAGAGAAAAGAGGAATACATATTTAACAGTCAGACACTACCATCTGCGTCATCGGGCCCGTCTAATATACCATAATATTATTTATATCGTAACAAATGACACTAAATGAGTTGCGGGAGGAAGTCAGAAATAAATACTTACTGCAAACAGTACGTTTTATAAATAGTACAAACTATAAATAGAGTCGAGAACTTGCTCCATTTCCTTGTAACCTTTCCGGATTATGTATGCAAACAAGGCCGTTATTTATTGTAGTATGTTACGTACCGGCTTGGCAATAAAACTACATTGTTCACATTAGATTCAAGTGTTCACCAACTATTTTTATAATTTTTATGTTCGACGCTGCATTTGTAAGCATACGGCCCGTAAATTGTTGAGCTGTCAATGCAATCTATAGATAGACACTCGGTAGCATCGCATAGACGTTTGAGCGTATTGTTAATTAAAAATGTAGACCTCATACGAAGGTCGTTTGAACTGTTATATCACTCTCATCTACTTAAAGATGAAACAAGCAGTGAAATTACTAGGTAATGTGACATAATATCTTCAAATTACAGGTTGGCAACCCGTTAGTGATAGTCCTTGTGATGATACTTGAAACGGAAATATCATTTATTATAATCAATTCTCAGTTCAATATATAAAAATAGAATAACAGATTTGCCCAGTACATAATCAGATTTGGTTACATAAGCCGTGCTGTACTGGCAAGTATAGAAAGAATATACCAGTTGCCGTATGAGGTACTAACTAAGCAGTAGCATTTTCGTCTCACAGCATCGCTTTGAATTGACCACCTACCCTGTGCGGCAATTATGTGCGTCATTCCCCCCTTTTGGGGAGGGTTACGTGCAGTAGTAAACGGATCTGTGATAACTTATTATTAATTACTATTTTAATATTACACATATAATTTTTAAAGGATTATGTACAAATACGTTTTTGTGCTACATATATAATAACGTTAAGATGTGATAGATTAAGATAAACTCTTGAAAAAGATAATAAACATGTTTTATTTTTTCCTTACATTGACCGATATCCCGTGTTACAAAGCCACGCTAGTAGTTAAAAAAGTGTATAAAACTTTTATGTTGTTTACTCGCTGCTGATCTAGGACGGTATTATCAAGTTTTACTGAGTTTTTATGAATTTATTTTGGCAGCCATTTTAATTGAGTTGCGCTGATGTGGGTAATCAACGCGTCCTTTTATATTGTTTTAGTGACACAAATTGGTTTTATAAATAATCTTTTTTGTATACATAATAGATAATATTTTTTAATTGATTACTACAGACTATGAGAGCGTTTTAGTAGATCTTTTTGGTCAACAAAATACCTATACCAAAGTCTCGCCGCTTTACAATATTATTTACAAAACACTGTTAAATGGTAACTAATCTCTTGAAAAGGCATAAGTCCAATAGTTCATATAAACTAACCAAGTCCCAAGCCTTATTTTTATTGCGAGGTTAAGAATATTTCGAACATCTTATACCCAGAAATTTTTTAGAAAGTATTATCATGTAGAATTTACAAAACAGGCCGGAAATTGAATCAAGACGCGTGAGAGGCAAGCCTCCAGTGACAAGCTCATAAATAGTTGTTTTATTAATGCTACTTTCTCAGGATGTATACGGAGTTGGATTCGTCAGACACAAATTCATAAGCTTTTAATGAGTTTTTGACTACTTACACTAAGCCGTAAAAAAGCAAATAAAAGTAAATATACTTTTTTAATTTTATGAATAAAACTGAAATATTTTTAATTGAATTTTTCAGGGAAAAAAATTGTTACATGAAACGGAAATTGCTAAGCAACCTTTAAATATCTAGTGAAACCTTCTTTAGTAATCGAGACATGTTTATTTCTGTCGTGCAAAAAAAGACATTTGCTGCTGAATTTCTTGTCACTCTACAATCTTGGAAGAATAAAAATATTTCGTACTTACTAATGTAACATTCGAAAGTAAAGTTTTTTGTACTCAATTTTGTAAATAAAATTTAGGTTGAGTACCGGCAGTTGCACCTTCACCTGCGCCAGGAGTTAAAAAAAACGACTATGGTACTGGCGGAGTGGCCAAAACAGCCTGGTTAATGTGCGATAGTGCGGGAATGGGCAGCTTTACCGTTTCAAAACTAAGCTCTATGATTACTACCACGTCAGCCCAGTGTGATAATTATAGGCAATAATCTTTGATTATTGGGGAAGCGTATGCCCAGCTGTGGACTTTCTACGGCTGATGCGATAATGATGATGAAGAAAATTATTGAGTGACTATGGTTGACTCATCAATGCCCGTGTGTGGGATCAATAAATGTGAAAGCCTTAAAACTGCCCAACGTACTTAAAGTTAAAGCTCCTTCACTAACTTTGACCTCATCCATTAAAACATATTTAAAGAGAACATCAACCTAAGACTGACTTCGGGCTATTCGATACAAACTAACCGTTGCTATTTACACTTTGATTTAACGCATGAAGCATTAACACCAAGTTTATAAGTCAATAGAACTTTCGCACAGAAACCTGTCAGAACTATTTAAAATTTCACTGGGAAAATTCGCGGATAATTTCGCACTCTATTCCCACGGGTATTAAGTTTCAAATTGGTTTTCCCGTGGAAGTGAGACGTGCCCGTGATTTAGTTACTGATTTATGTACATGATATTTGTTCGAGTCCCGTTTTTTCTTCTTTATTTCATAAACCAATATGCCTGTTTCTGACAGTGAGTGGTTTTTACTGTATGTTCGTGTAAAATAAAATGTGTAAATGTTCGTGTTATTGAATAAATTCGTAATTCGTAAATGAAGTTCGTAAATTGAATTCCTTTTGAGATAAATATGTACATTCGATTTTAGATGTTACATCCGCATAAGATATTTCTTATATTATTTAGTACGCCGTGGTGTACCGGCAAAGTAAAATGGTACCTCCCTCTGTACCAGGTCTCGTATGAGGCGACTAAGGTATCGGACTCGACAGGTGGCGGTAAATCACTCGAAACAGCGTAGCCTAAATGCAACAGGATGGGAATGGGCGGCAGGACCTACGTCACGAAGTGACGCTCTGGGATTGCCAACACGCCTTCCAAGCGCGGCTATTAAAAGCGCTGTGTATCAAGTTAAAAGATTTTATTGACTTTCCGATTATGTTACGGCAATCGGTTTCAAGAGAGCCAATTGTTCAATATGAATGTTAAGGTATTGAAAACTGGTTTTATTGTAAAATGTGAAGGCAAAAATTTAAAAATTATTGTATTATTTATTTATGATTTTATATTTTGGTTACCGAAGCTTATGAGCACCTGAAACATTAGGAGTATGAAGTGAAATACGAGTCATTCCTTCAAAAATTTAAAGCTTAAAGGTAAGGGTAAAAAGGTTATTTAAAAGTCCTCAGAAGACCATTCTTATATTATTTATAAATATTAAATGTTATATTTCACATTTTCGTGTTACTCTTATATAATGAAACATATTTAAGGCCACAAACAAACAAAACTAATTAATAACATTCACAGTTTTATGTGTCGACCGTGTTCTATGTTTTTTAATTTCTCCAATCCCGTGAAATATTAAACGTAGTAGGTCAATAATCAACAAAAATTCAATAAAAGCAAACAAGAAATAGAATGTATATGTTGTTTTTTCTTTATTAAAATAGAAAATGAAATAGAAAAAGAAAATGTGACTATGGAGATACAAGTGATAATCGTATAATTTTTGTAACGCGAATTTCACGCAACAGACAAGAAAAGGCTTAATCCAATTTTTTCAGTTTCAAAGAACTTATTTTATCTTTATCACAGTAGCCTAATTACATTTACCTCCAAAACAAGGTAATCACAGACTGGAATCTTGTTACTTTTTCTCAGCGGGCTCACCATTATAAAGCCTATTTTTTACGAACTCATAAAAATGTTAATTATGATTATAATAACAAATTCGTTGGCGCGCATCCACAGATTAAGTTCAGATGGTTCATTCTATATAAATTAAGTAAAAAAAATGCTCTAACCTTACCCATACATCTGTTATTGTTTAATCTTAATTGAACGTTAGAGAGGTACTTAAATTGACCTTGCCGAATTTGGGGGTTTCATCATTTAAGCCAACTTCATGTTACTGTATCAGCCTTCTAACATGTCGAATGGTATATTAAGTATGTTTTAAAGCAAGAAATTATTATACGTTAGGAGATTAACACATAATTAAGCGAATAATTCCATGGATAAGGCCATACCGTAGATACGAATGGATTTTGGTTAACAAGCCACTAGCAAAAAACACAATGCGCATAGATAGTACATATTCTGTATAGCATACTGATGTAGACGCACGAAGGTCATCCGTCTATTAAAGGCGTACCATCTGTACCCGTAGTTTTTGGGACTAAAATAAAAAATGGCAATGAGTTCAATGACACTTATGTAATGTTTTAGTTTGAACAAATTACAAAATGTTAGTCTCAAAGATTAGCTGACGTACTGCTATTTTGGATTGAACGCATTCTTAATGTATTTATTCTTTATTGTATGGTTTAACAAAAAGTTATTGTACGAGTAATTTTAGAACAGTTAATACCTATTCTTCTAAATGTATGATTGTCGTGGTCAGTAACTTTACATTGAACTATTGGACGGACCGTAATGCGCTGTGGTTTAGGCGCATAAGTTGCGGGTTCGATTACCGCACTAATATAAACATATTATTTGAGTTATATCTCTGGTGCTTCTTTTTTTTCTAGTTTCTATATATATTTTTTTATTAGGGCCAAAATAATATCTATGACACCGTCTAATAAATTAAAGCCATAAATTAACTATATCAAAATAATTATCTCTTAAATAATGTCTATTAAATACATATGCTAACTTACTAGGACACCTAATTATGTAAGATACATACATAAGGAAATTTCTATACAAGGAATGCCTCGCTAATGTCGTACACTTAGCCCCAATTTAGAAGTAATATTTAATTATCCGCAAGACCCGTGTTCCAAGACAGATAGAAAGCAGTAAGGCTCTTTAAGAAAATATATGACATAGGAGGAGTAACACAAGCATGTTACAATCTGTTGTTCTCTTTACTGTGCACTTTCTTAACTACCCATAAAATGAATACAATTTCAAATACTCATGGTAGAAATCGTCTGCATCTCATCTATTTGTACTGCCAAATAACATTACTGGTAGGCTGAAGCGTGCTAAATTTGTAGGCAATTTACTGGGTAATGTGACATAATATCTTCAAGTCACGCGCTAGTGATATCCTTGTGATAATACAAGAATATATAGGCTGGGCCGTGAGGTAACGACAAATTAAAAAAGTGAGTGTCTCCCCTGTATCAGTTGTCGTAAGAGGCGACAAAGGTACCTGAACCGACAATCGGTAGTATATTCATCCGAAACAGTGTAGCTCAAATTAACAGGGAGGGTATAGGCAGGAGCATCCCCGTAGCGAAAGCTGCGCTCTGCAATTGCCAAAACGTTTTCTCAGCGCGGCAATTATGGGTGGAATTCCCTCCTTCTTGAGCAGGCCAGTAGTGAACTTGCAATGGCTATAATAAGGATGATATAGGCTACGGTGAAATCTACTATGACGTGGGCCGTACGAATATATGTATACATTTTTAACATTTTCACAACTCATAGCAAAATTACTTTTTTGAACCCTTTACACTTTGGTGTGATTTGTGCTTGACGCTTTGATCACTTAATGACATGCGTTATTTAATAGTGATAAAGATTGTATCAAAAAAATGTCAAAACGTCTGCCATAGAATATTCACTGGTGGACATAGGCATCTAAGGAAAGGGGAATTGTGCCCATAATTGACGCGCTTGACCGCCTTGTTGCAATTGATATGCGCTGTTTTACGCTGAATTTTTTGATTACGTTTACGCACTTGCCTCATACAACACCTAGTGTATAGGTAGTAATATTCTTATAGTAGTAGTGAAAGTTATTAGCACGTTTATTAGTACTCTTAACATTAACTAATTATTTGCTGAATATATGTTTATATTACGTCAGTATGAATTCAGTCTATTGCATCAGAAGAAGACCATCGAAAAATAAGTTGTACAAATCAGAGTTATCATGGCCATATGTAAGCTGGTCGCCTTATTGGCACACTACATAATTAACTATTTTAAAAAAATATATCTATAAATAATTAGTGATAGATATATTTTTTTTAAATACTCAAAGTTATATTTCAGTTATTATTTATTTAAGGGAACATATTACCATCCAAAAGTATTACGTTAAAACTTAGATCAGCAAGTTTTTAAATCTATTGTTTGCATTTTATAGCCTAGAATCAACTAGCATTCTTCACTTATCGGCTGAGAAATTATCACAGATTTGCATAAAGCATTTCCATTTTTTTCTAATCAACATCAAACGTTTGTTTTAATAGAAACTAACAAAACAACCAGTAACTTATCATTTTAAAAATAGTTTCAATTAGCTACTTCCCACTTCAATGAATATTTCCTTACTAATCTAGTTTGGCTAATGAAGTGACGTGTTGAATGCTCATCGTTGACTGCACAAGTACAGATTATATTTATATATGGAAGTCATGACTCGGAATTGACCTTACGATGTTGAAATAGCTTCCTAGCTGTGATACAAGAAAATACCACTATTTGTTACTAAGGC
>JACJUM010002477.1:11304742-11410235 GCA_020976665.1 Heortia vitessoides
GTGCAGGCAATATATATACAAAATAAATAAACGTGGCATACATATTTGTATAAATAAACGCAATAAATGCAAATGATATAAATATATATATATATATATATTTCTAGTGACAAACGTAGAAAGTAATAGTATATATACGTTTTTTTATTAGACTATTTCGACAAACAAAGGTACAGTACGAGTAATGGTAAGGGTCTTTGCAACCTTTAGACGCTCGTAATATCCCAAGGATATCACTAGCGAGTTGCCAAACATGTGACTCAAAGATATCATTGCACAAAGTAATTTTACTGTCTCTCTTACCTTTCAAACCGAAACACAGGAATGCAAACACTGCTATTTGGCGGTAAAAATAGGTGAGAGTGAGGTACCAATGCAGACAACCTTTTTTAAGAGGTCCACTTCATGTCACTTCTTTATATAACAAACTTTCGGACAGCGAGATGGTCAATAGCCACACCTCAGTTCACCTACATAGACTGAACTTATCACAAGAATAACTCTGTCGTGTAACCAACATCATATTTTACATATTTTTCTGCAACCGATATCCTTCCGTCCTTTGGGAGCATTCACGGGATAAAAAGTAGTCTTTATTTTTTTACCTTTATTTAACCTTTTAACCTTTCATAGGGTACAAGCTATGCATATGCCAAAATTATTAAGGTCCTTTTAGCCATTTAATCATGGAAAGGTAAAGAGCGTACCGAAAGGCTCATACAATTTCATATTTGCTATAATATATAATCTATGATACTGATGAAAACTGCAGAAAAAAATCATCGATTGGTTTAAAATATCTAAGCAATAAGAGAGCGTGAAATAAATATGTCTCTATGCCTAGAATAATTTTTGGACGCTTTGTAGATGCATTTAAAAAAATTATTCTATGGTAAAAAGCTACATTATCATATGTTATACTTTGTCAAGGGGACGGGAACTATGTGTATCAATCCGAGCTGATAGTTTTATAAAATACATGTTTATAGATTCGGTGAGTATATTTTCAGAAAAAAAAACTTAATTTATGTTTATATATAACAGACAGAATGATTAACAAACGTAAATACTGAAGCGTCTAAGTATTAAAGGATTATAACGGGCCCGATGGCGCAGATGTTAGTGATCCTATCTTGCACGCGAAGGGTCGTGGATTCTATCCCCACCCAGGACAAATATTTATATGATGATATTTCTGTGTCTAGATGTTAAAATATGTATTTGTATAGTATATTTGTGATACCTTTGTTTGGGACGCCCGTAACACAAGTGCTTTAGAGTTTTTACGGAAACAGGTCAATGTATGAGGTAATTATTATTATTATTACTTCATAAAAACTTTAAATTCAGGATGTCGTTTCGTAACGTCTTCCACAAAAATATATTACCAAAAAGAGTACTGAAAAGCCCATAAAATGGAAAGGGCTTTACTGTAAATGCTAAAGATTGTTCCTCGGCCGGTTGGAGGTATAAGAAGATTATAAAACGGGTCAAGAACAAAGGTTAAAGGGTAAAAATGAGGTGGAACCGCGTTAAGTACCCTCTGATGGATTTGTGTCCGACCTTTAAGTGCTGAACGGCAAAGAAAACAGCTACGAGAAACCGAAGTTGAAAGTTGACATTATTTTCTTTTGTTCTTGGTCGCTATACAAGCTTATGGCTTCTGCGCTATGATAATGCAATACAGTATAGCTTGGAAAATTTTTTTATTATTCACGAATATCATGAGGATTCTCACCCCCATGAAAGAAGTGGCTGCCAAGGCCAGGACCAGTCTTGTTAGCTCAGTTACCCTCTTTAGGGTTGACCCAGTGGCTTCCGACCTTGACTCCAGGTGACATGTCGCTATGTGGCTGGTGAGCCAGCCCCACCCTCATAACACCCGTCCGAGTGACGCGGTCTATGGCCCAAATCGTCGCCCAAAAAGAAGGTAAAGAGAAGTGGAGCATGAGGATAGAAAATAGGCAAGACTGAGATGCCAATGTTCGCGAGATAGGCAAAAATATTATTGACGGTACACGGTAAGTAATCTTAAATTAAAAAGAGAGACGATCAGTAATGTATTGGCGATCGATACACATAACACAACTCAATATTGGAAGGAGCCAAATGTCACTTTCATTAACTTTATCCTTTATGTTGTCCGAATTATGTGCAGCAGCTTTATTGATATATGTCGATAAAAACTCAGACAAAGGTTTTCTATCAGTTGGCAGCCAACATTTACAATTTTATGTTTTTGTTATATGTAGGTAGTGTTTATTTACACCGCCATTTGTTGAAGTCTATGATAAACACTACTTCTACAAAATACAAATAGAATGTCTGTATGCCAAATAAAATGTAACATATTCATAAATTACTTTTGTGATAATATTTAGATAAAAGTGGGGAAATACCTAAAAATTTTTAGTACCCAAGCATAATGTAATATTTTGCAATGCATCTTTTTTCATCTTTATATATAAAAACTTACTGACCCGAAGGACGTTGTACTGCCTTAACGATACACCTAGGTTTATCATAAAAGAAACATTACAACAATAAATTGAGATATAAACTATACTGTCTGTCAAGTTGGATTAAATTGTACACAGTAAGGAAAAAAATATGAAGATCAGTTTCTTAGTTAAGAAGTTCATTCCAAACAAACACCGTGATACGTTATTTTATATATAAATATTTCAAGGGTGTTTGTCCTGGATGAACTTACAGAATTTTTAATATCTCTGTCTGCCTGAACACAATGAATTCAGTTATGAACAGTTACACCAAGGGACGGAGCAACTATAATTAAGGTGTTATATTTCATCAATATATTTTGCTAATTGATTGACGAGCTTGTTACAATCTTGGCATACCAAGTGAAGATCCATAGTCTCCGCCTACCCCGATGGGACACAGGCGTGATGTATGGTTGTACGTATGTGCGACCATATATGTTCTAATTATAATAATATAAGTAAATAAATACATAAGTAGCTTATAGTACTTGTGTAACAAATTTCAGACACAAGTGGTATTACAAATATAAAACTTAATTACATATATGTAATATCGAAGTATAGAACAAACACAAATATTCATCGCATTAGTGTTAATGGGTATGGATCGAACCTTTTATCTTTCGGTTAAAAGAAAGAAACAATACCGTCGGGCCCTTTAATATGACACCTAAAAAGCATATATCATACCAGCCATTGACTTCTCCAAGAAAGGGAGAATTCTGCCCATAATTGCCACGCCGAGCAAGCGTGTTGGTCACATCAATCACAGAGCGCAACATTCGCGACGGGGATGCTGCTGCTCACCCCCGACCTGTGCATTTGCGCTGCACAGTTTCGGATGGATATACCGCCATTTGTCGGTCCTGGTAGTAGGTACTATTCTACTTTGCCGGTTCTTCACGGTAAAAATCTCGCAGTTATTTTATCGCATATATAAAGCATCTCATTATATATTATCTGATAACGTTCAAAGCTGAAGCGCACTTTATATACGGAGCCCAGCCAACGAGTTAATCAAGTCACACAATTCTATTATCGCCGTAGATATATTTGAAGGTTATAGGCATATCTGAATGGTAATAAGCTCTTCAAATTGCAACCATCAGTCGGCGTCAAACCGGTTCACATACTTTGTTTAGAGCACGTACAATTGAATATTTTTCACAGTACGTTCTTTACTGAAATTGGACAACTTCCAAGTGTACAATTAGCACATTGTGAGCTAGTTTCTTTGATTATTTATTATTTAAATTAAAGTCTAGACTTTGTTTTTCGAAAACAATAACTGCCCATCACTTGTGCTATAAATCCATACCATTATTTTAAATATTGAACAATGCAAGTCTTCTGTGTACGCTTTCACAACTCATTTGGTGAACTAATTTTATTAGAATTTAACCTTTAGACAGCATGAATCGTAGGATACTAATAAATGAAGTGATTCATTAATGAATTTGAGATACTCTGCCTGTGACCATGTATTGTATAATTGAGGCATATCCAAGGCGATACTGAATAGCAATTAGGTGAACTGGCGTGTTCTATCTTAGGTAACACCTTGGCTTTCCATCATGCGAGATTGAAGTCTAATAAATGTACCTTAATGACCTGTGAATTAAACGCATTCTTGGAAACAGTTTCCGGCATTTGTATGATGTGGTGATTAATATTTGGAATAAGCAATGATCAATGCAAATTTTTTTTTGTCTGGTAAAATAACCTAAGCCGTAAAGTACGTAGAGTAGCATATTATTTCCACATGTACCAAATGTTGTTGAGGCGACTTAGGTACAAGAACCGACAGATCGGTATATATAATCGAAACAGTATATAGCTTAAGTACACAAAGCAGGAATAGGCCCTAGCATTTTCGTCGCGAAAGCTGCACTCTGCAATTGCCAACACTTGTGCCTAACCCTTTCTGTAACACTTGAAATTTCCTCTTTCTTGGGTAGACGTATATCCAGCTGTGGACTTTCAATGGCTGATATGATAAATATCATTAGGATATCTGTAGTGCCTTGTTAACCCTATGACTTGAATATGATATAATGTCATAATACTCAGAAATTTTACTGCTTTTCTAACTCTTCAAACCGGAACAAGGCGATATGAAAACTGCTATTTGACAGTAGAATTAGGTGAGAGTGAGTTGCCAATGTAGACAAGCATTGAATGAGTTTTACCTCAAGTGAAAGTCTATCATTCATCCACCCATAATAAATTAATAACTATACCCTGTTTGTACTCTTGGTAAATTAAGTATAATTTATATACTGTTACCGAAATTTAAAAAAAGTTAATTTTATTCTATAAAGTCATTTAATCTGCAAAATAAATTATATGAATTCCACTTTGCGAATTCTCTTATTTTACATTATAATTATATATAGTTAACATTTCAAAAACGTTGACTTGTTGCAGTATATTTTGGTATGGTATTGATAAATATCCAAATAGCTTTATCTTTTTCTTTGAGATTAGAATCAAATATTATCCTTGTAATTTCTTAAGAAAAATACACTTGCCATTTATTTAGGATCAAAATGTCACTTTTATACATTTAAACTACTTTTATGTATAAATACTTTCTACTACTAGACAAGACTTTTTTAAGAAAAATCTAAAAACTTTAACGTTTTCATATTCTTGAAGCACATCATTTCTCGGTGTGTTGTAAATTTACAAGCGAAAATACTACGATATACAATAAAATCGTTAAGTTTCCTTTTAATAATATGTGTGTATAAAGTGTTAATACAGATGATTATTTTTTTGTTACAACCAAAATATCCATAAATAATGAAAATTTATTATTTATATTTGATCCAAAAAAAATTAAAAAAAAAATTCAGAGTGTATATCAAAAAGTTTATTGCCTCATTTTTTAAGTAACGGTGCCTGGTGTAAGTTTACAATATATACACGTAACTACAAAACATTGCTAAATCAGGTGTTATATAAATAACATATTCCACTGTAGATTATGAATTGTAAACGGAAACACGATAAGGTCCGGCTGCACGCCTTCTCACCGTGCGTCTAAGGCTTAGAATCGATTTATACTAGTCTATATATTTACGCTCCTAGATTGGCAAACAAGCTTACGATGCATGTCCTTGCTTGAGACGGTTACCGCTCGCTATGATGATGTCGGGATCGCCATAATAACATTCTTAAGCAGGCATGAGGATATAATATTACCTATCATCTTCTCTGTCTATAAACGGCTAAAATAGTATAGAATACAAACTTTTAGCATTCTCCCTATCTTGCAAACAGCGCTCTGCGATTGCCAACAGGCTTGTCTAGCGCAGCGTAATGGCCAAAATTTTCTCTTTCATGGGTAGCAGTGGATTCCAATGGCAGATATGGCTATAATAATGGTGAGATATTCTTGTATATACAACAAAGACAAAAGTCGTCTATCAATCGTCAAACAGCAGTATTTGAATTGTTAGGTGACTGTTTGAATGAGAGAGGTAGTGGAATTACTGGGTAATTTGACATAACATATCCAAGCCACAATGTCGGCAACGCGCTGATGATATCCTTGTGATAACACAGCTGTCTAAAGGCCGCAGTGGCGTTTGCTATCACGTGAACCATGTAAGTACATGCTCCTCATGTAAGTCCGTTTAAAATAAATAGAAAACAAAAGAAAACTAAATATCGAATTATAACATCCAGAATTGACGTGAAAAATTGGTTTATTCGTTAGGTTTTTTTGTAAAATTGCTTCTATAGAAGCAAATACGAATTAAAAAATAAAACAAAGTATGAGTATTGGGACAAACGGTTTAGTGGATATAAAAATATAACATCCAAAAGTTCAAAATAATATTTCTATAATAAAATATTTCCAATCATATAGACATTCATAACATAGCCTCACCCCATTTTTTGAATGTCCTATTCCTAAACATTTAATTAAAGGCAGAGACTATGGATCTCAACTAGTTACGATCTAGGCATACCTCTCTCACTTCCCTTACTCGCATTAGTCCTTTCATACACGCTCGTTTACTTTTGTTACTTCTGACCTAGCCCTTCTATAATACCTCTTCTACCTGGTTAAGATATATTCACCTCGATTGTCCTATACCAACTTTTCCATTTAATTATACTGCTTTCATCCTTCTTTTCTACACGTCCAAAGTATCTCGTCATACCTTTCTTTAATTTATTCTCATTCAATAAAATTTATGAAATATTCCGTGGTAAATGCAAACAACATACACACACAACTTAAATGAATCATTGCAAATATACTTACGATAGTAGTATATTTATAGAGTGTATAGACGAACAATATTTGCTCTTTGGCAAATAACACATTACATGATTAGATTTCATTGCAATAATGATTAATACGATGCAATCGTACGTTTGTTACATTTTTACGCGCTTATTTAATTCTATGACTTATATCACACGATATTTCTGCTAATTTAACTATATTATTTTATTTCTATATAAAATTTTATAATCATAGAACTATTTTTTATTACACACATAAGAGAATTTTATAAAATCGAACGGTTCAAAATTAACAAAATGGTCAACAATTTGTATCATACAGGTGTCTTGAAACCTGTTATGAAACTAGAAAATATTTGTCCACCGCAAAAATTCAGACCAATTGGAATTTCAATAATGCCTTTTAGTTGCCAAGAAGTACAATTATTATATTTTCCATTAGTTATATTTTGTTTCTGTAGGTATATTTAATATGTTCTATTAATTGGTAAAGAGAAAATAATCGAACAGTACTCGCGACAAGGTTTTATATTCGAATTAATCCTAAGGTGATCTGTAATGGGTACATTTTAAAATCGCAAAAATGGATTAGATGACTAAATTGTTATAATATTTATAAAATAATAGCACAGCATAATTTAAAATTTGGTCATCATTATATCAAAAATGGCCTTCGAAAAGGGGATACGACTTAACTTATTTGAAAATATTAATTATTTTAATTTGCAGCCCACAATAAATCAGAGTTATAGAAATACTTTCGTAAATGTCAGATTAGCCAGTTTATCATAAAAATACTTTATGTGCAAAAAGGGTTTTATAACTGTAAACAAATTGAATATCTTTTTAACGCTATTTCCTTTTTCAAATAAATCAATATCTAATAAACGGCAACACATTGGTCGTTTTATCTAGAAGTTATGCGTTTGTTTACAATTGTGGTGCAGATAATGCTTGAGCATATAATATATCAATATATGTTTCCCATAAAACTAAGATATTTCAAACAAATATATAGAAATATATCCGGTGTAAATTAAAAAGACGGAGACACAGATGACCAAAACAATTATTTTAATCGCCAAACTCAAGACCGAATAATCTTTACATAATACCGAAGTAACTAACGCCTATAGATATTTGAGAAAACTCGTTTCAAAGCCAAATAAAAATACATCGTAACTTGTATTTTCAGACGCTCGTATTGGAAATTCAAATTCTTTTGTATGCAAATTAATTTAATCCGCGTCACAATACTACATATGTTTGTACAGCTGTATTGCAAACAAACGAAAAACAACTATCATCGCATTCAGTAATTCCTTTTTAAGAAATTTTCCTCGACACATCTTACTTTTATCCGAATAATCCATCGGAGACCACATTTAACACTTAATTTCTTTTAAACACTTTTTAAAAACACGTAACTACACAATCACGCCCTGCAAAACTTTTTGCACTATCTCTTTAGCACGTTTTAAAAAAGATCACTATTTTCTTAAGTAGGACCAAGTATAAATCCTTTTCGGCAGCGTGAAGCGAAATACGTGTACAGTTTCCCGCGTAAATGTAAGGACGCAATGTACGCCCTCTACAGAAGCAGATATGAGACTAACATCGGAAAACGCTGCAAGCGATCTCCGCGCAAACGTGAATGGCGGCGGCGAAACTGCGAACTAAGATTTTCCCATACAGTTTCAGCGTTTCGAATAGACGGTGGCGCGCCATATAATTGCAAAGCTAAAATTGCATAACCTTTACTCGACCGGTTTTCAAGCCCGTTAAAATACATCCAAAAATAAAACTGACTATAAAAAACTTATTTCCATAATTTTAAGTCTCAACTTTATCTCGAAACATCACGCGCAATTATTTTATTAAAAAAAAACAATGTTTCGTCGTGTTTTTTCTAAGTTTGAAGTAAAGTCACTTGTTGATTGATGTAGACGTAGATTAATAGCAGAGTAAGTTTTTATTGTTCTTAATTAAAAACCATAGGTTTTAATTACGTGTTCATGGACCAAATATAATTGGATTATTAAAGCACTTAATTTAAAAAATTCTAGAAACATGATCAAATACGTATCAAATAAATAAAAATCAAATCTTATTATAAATATTAAATATATATATGATTATAAATATTTGTATAAATATACTAAATATGTTTCATTCGGAGCCATTTTATTATGTGAATTTTCAAAATGTGAAAGGGGGTTGTTCATATACTCTCGTTAGAATAATACTTATATATTAAAAACAATGAAGTGTATGTTTGGGGTAGATCAAGAATTTGGATCGCTATGAATTAATAATATAAATTAATATATATATAATTAAAAAAATAATTAATTAATTAATTAATTAATATATATATATATTAATTTATATTACTCGCATTTGTCTATTCCTACACAGGCGTTTGTCCGTGATACTTCTGACATGGTCCTTCTTTAATATATCTTACTTGTTTTAATATATTTACCTAGGTCATCCTATAACAACTCTAACTTTCACTTTAACTCTATATATATTTGTGCAGCAATTCTACTTTTATCTAACTATTCTATATGTCCAAGCCATTTTCTTCATCCCTTTTTCTATTAAACATCATATTTCATACCACATTGAGATATATAAGAACAGTCAGTCGTGCCCTTTCCAAAATGATTTCACTGAACAGATTAATTTCACTAAATGTATATGAAGGTATATACGGTACATATAAAAAATAATAATTGTTGTCTGACTGTTTGTTCTACCGCACTCAAAAACGGTTGGAACGATTGGACAGCGTTAAAGGATCATCAAAACTTAATTATGGTCAAAATAAAATGTTTTCTATAAGGAATGTTCCGTAGTTGATTCGCTCACTTGTATAAAACTGTTTTTTTTATCTTGTTATAACAGGAAAATGCTCCCACTTTTTGGTGACTGATTGCTTACAAGTGACCTTAACTCTCAAACAACCTCCCAACATCAGTTACGAAGGTGCACTTAAAATTTGTATTATATAATCATCATTTCAGCCGCAAGACGTCCACTGCTGGAGATAGGCCTCTTTAAGTGATTTGCAATAGTACCGATCGTATGCAGCGTGCGTCTAGTGCGATCCAGTGGTTTTAGTCAGATCGTCTGTTCACACTGTGGGTGGACGTCCTACTCAGCACTTGCCGGTATTTTGTATTTAATTGTTAATTCAGATGTTACTTAAATCTTATATAACACAAATATCGCGAGGTATCAGCAAACCATGAGATATCGATCGAATCAAATAGTACCTCCCTTTGTACTGGTACATTGTATCTGGTATTGTAAGAGACGAACGAGGTACCGGAAACGACTGATGGCGGTATATCCAACTGAAACAGTGAAGTAACAGGCGGGAATGAGCTAGCACGATTCCCGTCGCGTCTTTTAAAATGACAACCCGTTTTTAAACACCGTTACTTAACGTACCTTAGGTCTAAGGTAAATAAATGGGAGTAACGCAAGAAAGGAAAAGTATAATACGAGAATTACTGGTGATGTTAAGCATATATGACAACACAGACACGAAATACATCCTAAGTAGAGATGTTTGATTGTTACATTGCAATAACAATTACAACAACTTTGTTCGGTTGTTATGCGGTTAAAATTTTGACGGAAAAGTTGTAGTAGAACCCTTTGAGATATAAAAAATCAATGCACAGTTGGATATCATTTTTAATAGATATAAAAACACCAGTGGTCTCATATATTCGACGCTGAAGGTCGTGAGCTCGATTTTCCACCCAGAACAACTATTTATATGATGAACATTTGTATTTGTTCTGTGTCTAGGTGTATTTATATGTGTTATATTTGTGGTTCTTCTGTTGTCTGATATCCGTAACACAGAGCTGTAAGCTATTCACTTTGAAGTCAGGTCAACGTATGAATGAGAACCCGTGTGAAATTGATTTATGAAAAAATAAAATGTATCCATATTGATATGATTTGAAAAAAATGTCACGTATAATGCGTTTATTGATAATCTAATGTACTGTATTGTATTTTAAATGCGTTAGAGTCTTAAAGCAATTCATACACAATTATATTATTTACATCATATAATCTTACGAGTTGTCATATTAAAATTACAAGCGTGAGAATAAAATTCAAGCGCGTTTTCGTAACGATGAGTGGACTCGTTTGATGCGAATACCAATCCAGCCTTAGAGCCACTTAGGTTAAATAAGCTTATCACATAATATCAGCCGTAGGAAATGAAATGCTGAATTTTCCGACAAGGCCGATTATCATTACCATTATATCAGCCATAAGACGTTCACTGCTGAACCCTGAAGGTAACCTCCAATAAAACCGGTTGTGACCTGTGTCTAGCGAGACCCTGTGGTCTTAGTCAGATCGTCTGTCCATATTGTGGACGCCCAACGCTGCGCTTGCCGGTGCGTGGTTTCTATTTCAGACCCTTACGAATTCATTGGCCATCGGTTCTGCGTACCAAATGCCCTGTCTACTGCCACTTCAACTTACTAATCAGCTGGGCAATGTCGGTAACTTTGGTTCTGTTACGAATCTCCTCATTTCTGATTCGATCGCGCAAAGAGACTCCAAGCACACCATTATACACGGCATGTATCCAAGGCAATTCTGCGGCTCTAGTCAGTTCATCTGTGTATCTTGCGCGTGCATGAAGAACACATTTCCAAACCTAGTGACTCCATTTAAAATAAGAATGTGTATTTTTACCATTTTTTTACATTTTTACATGAGCGATATGTAAAAACGACACGAATCCATAATCACTAATCGTTAATACCCTTTTAAAACTTTGGTTACTTTAGAGTTCTGTTAATTTGTTTGCAAAAAAGCGATTTATAGTGTATATCAACCAAAGGTATTGATAGAAAGATCTCTAAAGGTGCAAATTTAGGAAACTCCAATACAAGGTTTATTTCACTTTCCATACTCTCCATAAGTCTTTCATAACAAAGAAAGTTCACTAAAACGCAATAATCAAATTAACTCACACAATAAGTCCTTAAATAATCAAAATAATGGTAGTAGTAAAGCCAGATCATACATCAATTATAATTAAAATTAAAAAAACAACCAGGAATTATTGACGATGTTATGACTACAATAAATGAATTCATTACTTATTAATTAAAAAAACATGTGTAAAATTTGTCACACCCGAAACAAATATTTTATTAAGAATGAGGAATTGGAACTGATCAAAACACTGTATTCTTGGGTATAACTTAAGGTGATAAATTCCAATGGGGACCTCATATAGTAAAGTCTCTCAAGTAGACTTTGTTCAGCGGCTTTTGCAGTAAAACAAAATCCGTACATTGACTGATATGAACTGCGTGGCTAGTTTATTTCAGCTACTTTTACAGCGGTATGTCATTCGGTATTTAGCTGTGGGGTAATCCTGTTGACATAAATGCTATTTTTGTTCTACGGAATGGGTTATTTGGGTCATTCATAAAATTAAATTAATGGCTATACAGTGTACACAGTTAATGAGTTTATGAAAATATTATACATGTTCACAAAAATATAACTGATTTTCAGAAAAATAGTGACATACATAATATTAATACTAGAAATAAGCATAGGCTTGCCCATTGCTAGGTAATTCGTTAAGTGACCTCCAAAAATAGTGCAAGATTTTATAATAAAATCCCAAATGGTTTCCAAAATTAAATATACCTTCAGATAAATTTAATAATTGCGTATAAGATACACTTATTGAGTTTAAAGCTTATTACTGCTGGAAAGATTATATTTATGATAAAACTTCTACGGATTGAATTGAATTTTCCTAACATTTACTTTTAAGGTAAGGATTTGTTAGCGCCGGCGAAGCATAATAATTACCATGAGATGTTATTGGAACCCGTATTACCATCAGTTTTTCTTTTAGTGCCTCGTGTAATGAACCTGTTTAAAACTTATTTATAAGACCCGTATGGTTTTGGCAAATTATTTATTATTAAAGTTGGATACTCAACTAGATATACCGATGAAAATGAAGATGGGTCAAGAAAATAAGGCATGCTTAATTTTAATCTATTTATTTAAAGTATCTGAAGAAAGAAAAACAATTTCCGAGGAACGAAAGGTATTCCAATATAAGACCCTTACAGTGATGGCGACTGTTTCAACTGCCCTTTCTCAAAATGATGGACAACAGATCTAGTAAGGTATTCTAATTGTATACAGTTCACTTGTTTTATATATAATATATACAATTAAGCGAATCACGAGCTTGTCATGATGAAATTGTTTGGCTGTCTTGTTAATAAATTACTGTTTTGGTGATGAAAAATATAAACTGCTGATAACACTGAGTTTCATGGATCAAAACAACGCAGCAAAAATACAACAGAAGCGTCCTCGAGTGCTACGCTATCTACGTTACGCATGTAGCGGACATTATGTGCCCCTTTTTTGAGGGAGGCTTATGTCCGACATACTTCCTACAGATTTTATGACGATGATGATGACAAAAAAATGGTATATTGTGGATACAACAGCAAGGTTTACGTGAAAACGTAACAACAAGTAATATTTTTTATTAAAGAACATATGTATGTCTGTTCCTTAGAGCTATCGAGTTGTGTAATTTAATTTTGTATGTAGATAATTAAATAACTGCAATTTCAAACCGTATCCCCGGATTTCACATTCATCCGTTTTTTTATTACCTCTCACTGTGATAACAATTTAAATACCGCAATGGTATCGAAAGTTCGATAACTAGGATTTTTGTACACTGTAACTGTACTGCTTTAATTGCCAGCAAAAATATTAAAAACATAATTCGCTTTATTTTATTAGGAATATCTTGACAGTAATTTCTATACCTCTAAGTAGGCTTTAAATAATTGAAATGGGGGTCCGTAATTATTTTATAATATATGTATAATTGTTTTTATGACTAACGCTGCTGGGGGGTACCGCCAGAGCAGAATTGTACCTCTCTGGTGTCGTAAGAGGCGATTAAGATATCAGAACCGATAGATGGTGGAATCCCATCCGAAACAGTGATGACTTCAACCCGAATGCGACTTCAACGAGGATTGGGCAGCAGCGTAGCCGTCGTTATACTATGCTTTAAGATTGCAGCTACGCCTACCGAACGAAACAATTATAGGTGACATGGGACATGTTACCTATAATTGTTTCCTGGGGAAGCCTATGTCCAACGGCTGATTTGATATTTACTAATACAATTGTAGTGTAATATATGCTATTATTTACGCTTTCACTACTCAAAATAAAACTACTTTTTTACGGCTTTAAAATACTGTTTATATAACATTTGTTGTCAATGTAATGAAAAGGTGCCACAAGATAAAGTTTTAAAGCTGTTAAAAAATATTTTTATTATGACAATTGTAATGTAAACTTAAACTCACGAAAGTGTATGTGATACGTTTAGAACACTATTAATTAACTTGTTTGTTTCAGAATCTATTTATTAATCATATTACCCCAACTGTTCGGTTTGCTGAAACTTTGTTGGCGAGATAATTTGAGACATGGATCAAATAACACGTCTCTGGGGAATAATGGATTACGAGATTTATATGGGTTCAAAATAAGTCAAGATGTATCGAGTGAATTGAAAACATGCGGCGCTTAATTGCGTTTGTAGACTTAAACGTTGCAAAAACAAACTAATGCGCATAAACTAAAAAATAATTGCATCACCATTAATGTGCATTGACGGCAAAGACGTGATTTATTTACACATTAACTTTTTGAACATTAAGGTTTTTGTATTTTGTGCCTGTGTTTTATTTAATTACAGACATGCTACCTGCAAACTCAGACTTAGCCGCTTACAAAATTAGACAGGGTTTGTTCGTACTGAGTAAACAGGAGCAGCAACTATAATCTGGCAAACACATCAGAATGTCGGTACAGTTAATATATCTTTTAAATGATTTTACATTTGAGATAATATTGACTAGAAAACAAATCACAATTTGTCTGTATTACATTTATAATTTCTTTGTTATATCCGTTACTATATTAATAATGATCATTTTAAATTGAATTTATTATTTTATTCGACTGCGATAAAACCTAGTTGCACATATGTAAACCAATTCCGTAGGTTGAGTACAGCATCCGTATTGGGTGCAGTTAGCACCAAAATGCCTTGTACAATTAAGTACAACATAAAAGTAACGTTAACTTTTAGACATAATACTTTACGGCTGTTATTTTACTATGACAAGGTTCTAAAGTGTGAAACTACTTTTGATGCCCCCCTTTAAGGAACGAAAAGTATTCCAATTTGAGCCGTAGAGTGCTGGTGGAGTAGAATAGTACCTCCCTCTGTACCAGGTGTCGTAAGAGACGAATGAGTTACCGAAATAGCGCAGTTCAATTACAACAGGGTCGTAGCGACCTCGATAATCGCAAAGCTACGCTCTGCGTTTACTACCACTCCTGCCTAGCGCGGCAATCATGGGCAAAATGTTCTCTTACTTGGGGAAATCTAACAGTGAACTTTCTTCGGCTGGTATGATAATGATGATGTACCACAAAGAATAATTTAAATGGATGGTTGTTACTCTTCCACGCCAGAACGGGTAAATAGATCTATATGACTTTTGGCCCCGAGATTATTGATATTCTATAATATGTAACACAAAAGCTCGTCTTAATTCCGAAAATATGTTCCCTTGGGATAGATCTGTCTTTACGATTTTCTCTAAGGAATCAGGACGATTATTTATATAGTACAGTTCAGTCAGAGTGCGACATATGAGTCGAGATTTCTCGGAATAACATGAGTTACTCAGAGATGATATATAAAATGACAAGACCTTAAAGAGACGACACATGACCTCGGTTACAAAGTCGAAGGCGAAAGCCAGTTGTCTATACATATTAAAAGGAGAAGCTGGCTGACTGACTGATATATCAACGTAGTGCCTAAAGTATAAAGTCAGAAAAAATCTGTATTGCTTAGCTCACTCATCCCGAAAGGTATTATAACATCATACTAGGAACATAAATGATACCCAGTTTGTTTTATAACTCAACGCTAGTACTATATATCTTAGCCGAAGGAATTGGTGCATTCTTTTGTTTTTTCTGTAAGTACTTAATATATTACATACTGCATAATAACTATACAGCTACTGCATAATAATTGCCTATTATGTAAATAAATCGCCTACTCGATTTAAAATGAAGCCAATGAATGTTATCTGGTGACATTTATTTCGTTCCACGTAATAACTTGTGGCATAAGTATTTATTACCACGACCTAGAAAAAATAAGTTGAATAATTACCTTTTTTGCAACAAACATAAAAATAAATTAGCGAGCCTGAGAATAATATATAATAAAAGTAGCCTAAATCACTCCTTCTGTCATCAGCTTCTGACAGCTATTCGTCAGTATATGTTCCATTAGAATCGGTCAGGTATTTTGGAGTTAAATTCAACTAAAACAATTTAAAATGCCAATTTTTGTATAAGATCCGAACGTACTTTAATATAATTAAACCTTAATAATTTACCTTTGCTGGCTTTAATAACGTGTTTTATTAAACTTTTAACATTTTTAGGTTTCAGTTACCTCCTGGCCAACCGTTCCTAAAAATTGACCGCATTTAATTAATACCGCATTTTAAAACATTGCAAAATATAATACTTTAATTTCATATTTTGATATTACAAGAAAACGCCTCAATTTAATTTATATGCATTGACATAAAATTATTCTTTATATTATATTATTTTGTGCTCTAATAATGATAATATATAATAATGGAACTAAAAAACAAAACCCAGAAATTATATACACCGCAAAAACTCAGTAGCAACACTAAAAGTAAGGAACCAACGACCCTCTCATCGACCATCATTATGTTAAACTGATTGCCTTTGTCTATATTCTATGAAAAAATGTTACATTCTATAGGTATATATATGACTATAGGGATAATTCTAAAGGTAGCATTCTACAAATTTGGAAAATAAGTTATTTAAAAACACCTTTTTCCCTTTTTATATGACGTTGATAAACAAAGGCACGAGTCGCTTGATAATAAACGTCACCGCAGCCCATAAAGCTCATATTATCACAAGGATATCACAACTACGTTGCCAACCTTGTGACTTAAGATATGATATCTCCTTAGCCAGTTATTAACTGCCTCTCTAACCTTTCAAACCGGAACATAGTAATGCGTTTAGCGATAGAAATAGGTGAGAGAGGGGTTCTTATGCAGACTACAGTTTTAAGGCCTATCTCTATTAAATGATGGGAAGGAATACTCTTGGCTGATCGTCGTCTGGTATATTCATATCTTGTGGTCACCTATGTATTTTACACCAGTATATAGTAGATTTAGGAGTCTCAAGGAAATCGAGAATACACAAGCATTTCACTCTTTAGGTCATCAAAGTTAAGTTAGTAATTTAAGTTGAGTTATGATACGAGAGACGTTTTTTTATCTTATCTTGACACTTGTGTTCAACGTGAAAAAGAATTCCAACTATAAATTGTAAAAAAAATATCCTAACTCTCAAGTAAACAGGCCAAATTGTTAACGGTGAGCTGATTATTTAAATCGGTTTAGTAGCTTAGAACTTTTTCCCAGACAAACACTGGAACACGAAATTTTTATACAATTTGCTTATAAAAACTAATAGGTATTGCTTGTTTTAAATTTTTAAAAGAGTCTATAAATACAGGCTAATTGAAATAAAAGGCGTTATACGTGGAATGAATGTTTAAAAACGTATATAGACTTATGAACATCCTAGCATCACAAAAATAAAGCAAGAGCAATAAGATCACAAATATAAGCTAGCTGGCAGTAGCTTTTCGCCCGGCTCCGTCCACGTGAACTTTACTGTTTCAGAAGTGCTTAAGCAAGGTAAAAGCTATTTACAAGTTACGTTAAAATCGTTATAAACAGAAAAATCGTTATAAAAGCGTTATAAACAGAAACACTGTCATATGGTTTTGAATAAAACCTCGTTGTATTTGACCCGTCTAGACTAGATTATAGTATTTTACTTGACTATAGAAACAGATAATAATGTATCACTTTGCATGCGTATATAACGCCATGGTTAAAAGCTGACGAGGTTTCTTTTACACGATGAAAGAACAAAATGTAGGGCTACTTATCTCCGTAAATTGAAGGACTGTATCATGAAATTATATTTTATCTCGGATATAATATGCCTTTGAATTAGCTAGCTTTTCATATTCGTTAGGTCTATTTATATAATCAAATATAAAATGCATAATTAAAAAGCTCTATATTGAATGTTAACCTAACCTAATTTAATAAAACCTACCCCGGTACCAGATGTCGTGAGAGGGGACTGAGGTACCGGAACGGAGACGGAAACGGAAGAGTAAATCGGAGACAGAACGGAGGAGTAAATCCATCCTCACTAGCGTAGCTCAAATGCAATAATGCAAGTAGGTAGGGTAGGCATGTTAGGTCGTCTGCATTGGTGCCTGACTCTCACTTGTTTTTTTGCCAAATAGCAGCATTAATTTATTTCGGTTTAAAGGAGGCAGTGAAATTACTGAATAATGTGACAAAATATTTTCATGTTACTAGTTTGGCAATGCGCTAGTGATACCTTCTGATATTACAAGCATCTATAGATTGTGGTAATGCTTACTATCACTTTAGACGACCTGGTTAAATAAATAAAAATAAGATATGGGCAGCATCTTCCTCGTCATACAGCTATGCTTCACAATTATACACGATATGATTGCCACCACGCCTGCCCAGCGCGGCTATTATTCTGCCAAACCCACTTCGGGAGGCTTATGTCCAGCAGTGGACGTCTTGCGACTGATACGATGACAGTAATTACAGAACAGACACACAAGCTAAGGTTATTAATGTTTCCTATCCATAGTAGTAACGTTTTTTCTTCTTCACACTTAAGAATCAATTTACAATAACAATGCGGCATTAAATGGCAAACATCCCTCTTTGTATGACCTATGTCCAGCCGTGGACTTCTATGACGTTCTATAATGACTTGAAGAGCTTTACTATAAATACGTCTAAGTAGCAAAATGTACAACTACCCTAAACGTCTAAGAAGCAATAGGTCTAACTCGCAAATCGTCTTTATAGCATTATTATTTATTATTATAGTCTTTACTATCAATACGTCTAAGTAAATAAAAAAATAAATATTATTATTATTAAGCAGGCGTGATTGCAATATCAGAGCACAACCTTCGCATCAGGAATGCTGCTGCTCATTGCCTGCCCGATGCATTTAAGCTACGCTGCTATATACTCGTATATTACGCCATAATTCTAGTTTACCGATACCTTACGGCTAAAAAATTACTTCAAGTGACCTAAAACTTACTTAACTCTCGTGCAAAATTTAAGCTTCAGATTAAGACAATCTAACTTATATCTTATTTATATAGCAATTTAAGTTTCTTACATAGAGGCTAGTATAATTTTTCTTTTAACAAAGTTCGAAATTAATATTGAGCCTCATTAGTCTTGCATGGAAATTCCTTTTAGCAAATTTATTAACTTCCACTACTACCAAGTTTGAAATAAATAATATCCGGCCAATAGAAATTTAATACTTGTTAATATTTTGAGGTATTTGTAATAAATCTTAGGAAGATTTAATATAAGCGCCGGTTGGTTTAAACCGCCGGTTAGTATTTTTAAAACCAAGCAGACTATAAAATCAATGACTAAAGTTCCGTTTTCTTTTATTTTCTAATTTACTTTTTTTTCTTTTTGATGAAGGTGGAGTGGTGTGTGTGGTGTATACCTTATTTTGTAATGTTATATTTTTATGATTAGTTGCAAATGCACGCAGTTAGAGACAGAACGTGTATGTTTTTTATTACCTTCTGAAGTTGTGTTAAAAGCATTGCCCCTTTTAGACTTGGTTTTCATAAGTACAATAACCTTATATAAGAGTTTCTGAACAGCAAAAATACCGCATAAATTATTAGAAATATGTTTATGTTACTTTTACAAACAGACCTGTTATACCTAAACTTAAACGCCTAGGGAAACTTACTCAGCAAATATCTTAAGCATCTCACGCAGATTTATTTGAGTAAACCGATTTATACATTAAAAATATTGATTTTTACAAAAAAGTATATCATCATTATATGATATATATATATATATATATATATATATATATATATATAACTGCTACTGTCAATCTGCTTGTAATGCTTTAACAACTAATCCAATATTTTAATTCTGCTTAAGGTTTTATGTTGCTTAAATCCTAAGATATAATTGTACTTTTTGATCTCGGATAGATAAAAGTTATTGTGAGGTACCGGCAGAGTAGAACAGTACCTCCTCTTGTACCAGGTATCGTGAGAGGCGTCAAAGGTACGGGAGCCGACAGATGAACGTAATTACATCCAAAACAATGTTGCTGATAAGCACAGGGCGGGGATGGGCAACAGCATTCCTGTCTCAAAAACTGCGCTCAGCGATTGCCAACACGCTTGCCCAGCTCGACATTATGGGCAAAATTCCACCTTTCTTGGGGAGGCCTATGTCCAGCAATGGACTTCCAATGGCTGATGAGAAGCCGTGAGATACAAGCGGAATATAATAGTAGCTCACCCTATACCAGGAGACGTAGAAGGCGACAGAGGTACTGAAATCGTCAGAGTATCCATCCAAAATAGCAAATCTCAAAAACAATAGGGTAGGAATGGACAGCATTACCATAGCATTACCATCCCCAGCGTGACAAATTTCCTCCTTTTTTAGGGAGTCCAACAGTGGATGTTCTAGGGATGTGACGATGATGGCAATCAAGATAAATTGTGTTGTGTTTATTGAGAAGGCGTGGTCATACAAACTCTAATACAAGGCTGGTAATTCGATTACCGATACAAAGAAACCGATCTCAGCCCATTCGTTCATTGATGCACACATACATATGTAACACTTGTGTCCTATCGGGGTAGTACTATGGATCTCTAATTGCTACAATCTTGCATACCTTTCTCGCTTTCTTCACTCGTATAGTTCTTTCATACACGCTTGTTTATTTTTGACACTTCTGCCCTAGTCCTTCTTCAATAGCACTTCTACCTGGTTATGTCATCCTATAAAGTGCAATGTGGACGGGCTCGATGGTGCCGATAATCCTATCTTGTGCGCCAAATGGATTTGAGTATTATATTTGTAAATTCTCTGTTGAACATTATTTCAAATGTCTAATATTCATAATACAAGTGCTTTAAGCGACTTAGCTCAGAGTCAGGTCAATTTATGATATTTGGTATGAATGAATATTATTATTATTATTATTATTATTATTATTATTATTATTATTATTATTATTATTAGACTTTTATTTAATCTCTCTACATGTTTAAACCATCTCGTTACTTTTTCCTTATTTATTTAGACATGAAACAACGAGTGGGCCGATCTGTTTTGATTACGGTTTTAAGAAAATGTATTGTGAGACCAAACAACAGTCGTAACTTATCTATTTACTGTAACAAGTTGCGGACAATGCGTGGTCTTGTTAATATGAGGGGCATATTGCCTGCGGCTTCGGTTGATTTGTAGGATCTATAAGATATTCCAAATACCTCCTACCAGAAGCTTGTTAGATCTGGATTACGTAGGTTTGTATTATTTCAAGAATTAAGTATATTTACAAATATTATATAAATCACAAATAATATAAATATATTACTTATGCTCAGCCCCTGGTTCGCTTCAGGTGAAATGATTTTTTACGATATTATTCAGAGTAAGGTCGACTGCCCCTCGTTAGTATCCGATATAATGTTCCGAACTTTTAAGTACCGCACACGTAACACCAGTTTGCTATATTCTCCACAATGCCACAGAAGAGTCGAGAACTCGGTACTCTCGAGGATAGTTTGGACACATAACGAAAGCTTTCACACCATCGACATATTTAGATACTCCATCAAAAATTAAAAAATGAAGTGTTTAAATGTTTGGACATTACTGAATGCTCATTAACTAATATAAATATAAATAAATAATATAAACAAATATAAAGTAGAATAGTAATTACCTTTTTACCAGGTGTTGTAAGAGTCGGCTGAGGTACCCGAATCGACAGATGGCGGTATATCCATCCGAAACAGTGT
This sequence comes from Heortia vitessoides, assembly GCA_020976665.1. Lineage (NCBI taxonomy): Eukaryota > Metazoa > Arthropoda > Insecta > Lepidoptera > Crambidae > Heortia > Heortia vitessoides. The sequence continues at coordinate 11,326,673 of JACJUM010002477.1, forward strand.
AGCTCCAATGCATAGGGCGGGGATGGGCAACAGCATCCCCGTCATAAAAGCTACGCTGTGCGATTGCTAAAACGCTTGCCCAGCTTGGCAATTTTGAGAAAACTTCCCCCTTTCTTGGTGAGGCCTATGTCCAGCGGTAAAGAAAAATGATTTCATATGAATGTTTATATTATTCCCATAATAGATAGGCTGGGTAGGGCAGGCAAAGCTTTATTTATTTAATAGTCACATCATCATAAGGATATCACAAACACGTTGCCTATCTTGTGACTTGAAAATATTGTATCTCATAACCTAGTAATTTTACTGCCTCTCTCATCCTTTAAATCGGAACACAACAACAATTCTACATTATTTCTAGATTTTATTGACTTTGGGTGCCTTGAGGTACCCACAGAGGTAAGAGTCAACTAAGGTACCAAAACCGACTGTTAGCATATATCCATCCAAGTCAGTGTAACTAAAATGCATAGGGTGTGGATGGGCAGCATCATCCACGTGACAAAATCTACGCTCGGCGATTGCCAACACGTTTGCTCAGCGCGGAAATTATAGGCGAAATTCCCCCTTTTTGGGGAGGCCTATGTCCAGCAATGGACTTCTAATCGCTGGCCGTCTCCGTCGTGGCCACTAGAAATCTTACCTCAAGTATGAATATTGAATACTGTCATAAAACACATTCAAATATACACCACGCCGCGTCGGTTCTAGAGTAAATACCTCCCCGTATATTACCAGAACGGAATGCGTAATGACATCACATTAAATCCTGTCTGGATTTCAGCTCGGAGACATGAAATTGTATAAATAATACGTTTTCACTCATTACGTCTGTACGCCGTCGTCCTTTATATCACCGTGGGGCACTTAACTAATTTTACGCAAGTTTGGTAAACACTTTTGCTGTGACGTGTTAAACGAATATTAATTTCCTGAACGTGATTAATTTGTGAAACCGTTTTAATTAGCCAAAATAATTTCTATATATATATATTAATAAACTTGAAAGGGTGTTTGTTATATAAAAGAACAGCTTTTAAAAATAGGTATAGGAATGTATGTTCGATACTTACAATAAAAATAGCTTTTAAAATGTTTTGTCTGACTGTTTATTTATAACTCCAAAACAGCTTAACTGATTTTAACGATTCTTTCATTGGTAGATAGTTAATGTTATGTAAAATATCTTAAAATACATTTGTTTTTTTTTATTTCCAATAAAATAGAAACTGCGACGCGCTGCTATTTTACTATAAAATATATTTATTTTATTTATCATATTTACGCTAACACCAAAAATTTAAATAAGCTTAAATAGATTAATAGGTTATAGTCAAAAATAGCATAATATGCAGATTTTTTTATCTTGCATAGCATAATTACCACGTGAATAAAGTTGCAATTACTAGCTAATAATAGAAAATAAACATTATTTATTGTACACTGAAATTGAATGAAAGAAAGACAAAATGAAGTTATACAGTACATTTGGTGGCTATCACGAATAGAGAAATTTATTAGAAGCCTAAATATGAAAGGGCACATCAATTGTGATTCAAAAACACTAGACATAGACTAAATAAAATCATGCAGAACAATCACAGCTGTCGTATCAACCAGCGAACCAGGCCTGGCCAAGCGACTTTTGGATGTAAATTAGATAAGAAATTTGTGATGTATTTCTCATACCTGTCTGCGGGCGGGCATGGTGACAATCGTTAAGTGTATCTTTACAACGGAGATACTGCTGCCCATACCTACCCTGTTTTATTTGAACTGCGCTGTATATGATATATAGACATCTGTCGATTTCGGTACCTCACTGGCCTCTATCAACTCCAGGTACAGAAGGAAGCACTTATCTACTCAGCCGGCACTTTACGGTAAACGAATTAAAATAAATTAATACACTTGCAGGTTGAAAAGTTAGTCCAAAACTTATATACTATAATCAGTAATTTAGTACTAATGGTTGCCGCTTGAGGGCGTTAACTGTTGTAATTTTAGAGTCTAGCCTAAAAACTAAAACTTCTTCTTGGGCAATTTTATTTATACAATAATAATATAGTTGCGTAGCTACTCTATGAAAAGGAAATGTGAAATATCCAAATATTAAATATAGTTCTGTCCAAGCAGATAAGAGGCTTTGTGAATAAAACAACCGCCTGGACAGTAGCGATAACTTAAAAAACTACGGAATAGATTTTCATGCGATTTTCACAAATGGCGAAAAATTAATTTATAGGCAAGGTTTGCGACTTATTTTTGAATAACTTGAGATTTGAGAGATTATCCAACCAAATAATTGAAATGTCTGTTTGTTGTTAAAACATGCTAATTTTCTAAACTCATCTGTCAGTATGTTAAGCTTTCATGATTTAAACGGTGAACCGATTTTGGTTTAAATTAACTTTTTTAACTAATTTGATGTTAGTTGAAGTAGTGACGCTAGTTTTGGTGAAAAAATATTTAATATAAAATGAAGTTTACGCGAATATAACCTTGACCAATGCTAATCTTCTATCCTTTATTGTGAGCAGGTTTATTTTGACTCTTCTTCAATCTGACTAGACCGATGAATTTGACCCAAGAAAAATATTTATTGAGCAACACTGTTCTATAAACTACGTCATCGCAAGTCATAACCAATCCGCCGGCCATTTTGTTTGTTGGCGCGTCCTGAAGTCCCGTCTTGTTGATATGTCCGGAATGTTCGTGAAGTAATCGCCTCTACAACATAGGTCACGCACGTACAACCCTACATCATTTCCTTTCAGACATTCAGAGAACTTTCTGGAGATCGCCTTGAAGTTGTTATATATATACTTGTATATAAAAACTGATGTCTATTTCCCAACGAGAATAAAGACAGATAATTCCATTTGCTACTTGAAATATTATGTTCGAGTCATTTTATTACCTCTCATCCTTCAAACCCGAACACAGGATTGCGAAAACTGCTATTTGGCTGTAGAAATATGTGAGTGAGTGAAGTTCCGATACAGACGTCCTTTTTGGTCTACGTCTTTACTATGTGACCTTATTTGGATCAGTTTAAATTGCGTTCATATCAAATTAAGCGTAAATAAATAGAGGTGCATGTATACAACACGCTATCGTGGACAGTTTCACAATTTTTTTTATTTTTTAGAAAAGCCTCTTCTCTTAAAAGAGTCGAGAACTTAATACTTGTATGTCGATTTATTTTTCTTATATAATCGAGTTCTTTATTATTATTTTTCAGTTGATTTTATACATTTTTATGTCACATTCACAACGTGTTCATGATATAGACTTGCTAGTTAGGTCATTGTACCAATTTGCAAATGAATACCAAATGTATTTATAGGTAGACAAACAATTTTATGTGAAATGATGGTAAGTGGTATAGACTGTAGAATATAGACGCTCGTGAAGTCCTAACACGTCGCCAACATTGAAATTCAAAAATAATATGTCAAATTAAGTAGTACTTTTACCATCTCTAACACGGCAAATGTGTTTAGCGATAGGTGTTTATATAATCTGAGTTAAAGATAATGCAAAGAAAAAGTTGATAGAGCTATTTTTTAATACACAGAAATAAAATACATTAAATTAATGAAAATTAATGTGAACACGATGCTGTTTGATCAATGCACTTAAATTAAGTAAATATTATTGTCTATAAATTTTCTCGCTAGTCATATTGAAAATGAAACAAAGTTAGAACGAACTAAAAAACTAATGAATCGTGGTGGAATTTTAACTACGAAGACGACTACTAATATATAATTATTAAATAAGTAATATTTGTAAGATAACTTTATATATGGATAACCTAAAATATATCGTAAATAGTTGAAATTAATTTGACTACGCAGACTTTATTGTTAGAATGTTTTCTTTAAATTTCGAATGAGGAAAGTTTTTGGATTTCATTCTTCCCTATGATGACCCTTAAATACCTTTTTAAGGTCTGCTTCCTATAAGATACATATTAAGAACACACTAACAATCTACATCTTATTTTTTTTGTATACTTTAATTACATTACTACAAATAGAAAACGTAATTTCTAGTCAAATTTCTTATTCAGTGCTAAAATTTTGTTCAAAGGCATAAAGATTAGTTCAAAAATATTCAATCTGAGTTGTTTATACCGTATGAGCTATAGAATCAAGTATAGCACATCTCGCGTGTCAGCACCAAGTCAAATGGTTTGAAATAAATGTTTACTGCATCAAACAATTTTGTTTTTTTTATCTATTAGCAAACTGCATTCGGGTATTTTATAAAAATATAAAGTTTAATTCAAGATGTGCTTGACAAAATATAGATTATAGTTTGTTAATTTGTATGCCTGAAGTTACTTTCATTAACCGTAAGTATGGTACCAGTAGAGTAGAATTGTACCTCCCCCTGTAACAAGTCTCGTAAGAGGCGACTATGGTACTGGAGCTGACAAATAGCGGCATCTCAAATGCAACAAGGTGGGGATGGGCATCAGCATTACTGTAGTGAAGCTACGCTCTGCGATGCCACCACGCTTGCTCAGCGCGGCAATCGTAGGCAATTTCCCCTTTTTTGGGCCTATGTACAGCAGTAGACCAGACATGTAGACAGTAAATTTTACTATTGCTATGATATTGATGCTTATCCGTATAAACTATCATTTTTAAAAAGTCGTGGGGTAACAGCAGTGTAAAATGGTACCAGAACGGACAGATGTCAGCATATCCACATAAAATAGTGTAATTAAAATTAAACATGGATGGTATAGTAGCAATCGAGCCAAGCTTTGTCATGCAATTACCACCACCCTATGCAGCGCGGCAATTGTGGACAAAATTCCCCCTTTCTTGGGTAGGATAATGATTATTATAAATCTTTGCTGATTTGTAGTATTTACTTATTAATAGAATATATACATTATATGTATAAATGTATTATAACGACCCGCAAAAGTTACTTATCATCACAAAAAATAAGTATAAATGTACGTTTTCAAACCTCTACCGTTTTTCATTTCACGGCCTGTTACTTCCGAGAGTTTATAAGAAGAAAACACAGCAAAAGAAAACATAGCAAAGGAAAGACAATAAGTTTTGTTTACCTTTGCCGTTTTGCGTAACACGTATAATTCCTGCCACCTTCCCGCTCCGATGTTTCAGGAGGATTAAGGAAATAGAACAGACACATCTGAGCACCTAAAAGCTGTATACATTCCGTAACACCGTATGAAGCAGTAATGCATTCACGGAAAAATACTTGGGTTTCTTTAATTATAACATTATAGCACAAACTAGTTCACAAGAGGCAGACCTAATACAAAGGTCGTCTGCATTTTCTCGTCTCTCACCTATTTCTACCGCCAAATAACAGTATTTGCATTACCGGTTTGAAGGGTTAGAGAACGGTTGTTAATTCGCTTACAATATTATCTATCGTATATCTTCGCAGTCTATAGACGCTCGCATCTATAGCCTACGGTGGCGCCTACTATTACGCGGGCTGTGTGCTTGTTTTTCGTTGTGGTTAGTTGAAAAAATAAAATAATAAAGAATGTCCACTGCTTGACAGCTCCCTATTACCGCGCTGGGCAGATGTAGTGGCAAAGGAGTGGCAAAAGTGTGGAAAAGTGGGATGTAGCTTCGAGACGGAAATGAAGATACCCATTTGCGCCCCGTTACAAAACTTTAATAACCTGAATTGTAATTTTTTATTTGTATTGGATTGATGTTACAGGGTTTATTCTCTGAGGCGTATGCCTCAACAATTGTATCTCGGGTAACTTATATCACCGTAAAATTATGTCACATTTTGTGTACATAACCGTGAATTAGGATGATATTTAGGTTTTTTATGGAAACAATATAACAACTACTATAGTTATGTTACTAGCGACATCTATTAGCATTTTACGAAATTACTATTACTCGTAATGTGCATTTAATATTATTGGTAAAGCAAATTTAATATTATTGGTAATGTGCATTTAATATTATTGGTAAAGCGCATTTCATATTATTGGTAAAGCCCATTTAATATTATTGGTAATGCGCTTTTAATATCATTAGTAAAGAGCATTTAATAGTATTGGTAACGTGTATTTAATATTATGGTCGTATCCTTACAATCCTAACAATATAACAATATTGCCAGGATAAATGGGCTACCCCACAAATCGGACCAGTAGTTTTAAGGACTAGCGTGTTTGGATAAACAAACAAACACTTAAGCTTTACAGTCTTCTTTATCATATAAGCCATTGGAATTTCGCTGCTTTACTCATAATTGCTTTGGTGGGCATGTTGGCATTCGCAGAGCGCAGCATTCGCGACAGTGATGCTCCTGCCAATTCCCACTCTGATCCCGGTTCTGATCTCAAATTAACAACCAGGACATCCCACTGCTGGCCAAAAAAAAATACTAAAATATATTTTATTAATTGACGAGCTCGATGGCACTAGTGGGAGTGGTCCAATCTTGTGCGTCAAGGGTGCGTTTGACTCCCACCCACATAAAATATTTATATGATGATATTTGTGTTTGCTCTATGTCTGGGTGTTAAATATATGTATATTTAAGTAATATATTTGTGGTTCCTCTGTTGTCAGGCGTCCGTAACACAAGTGCTTTAAGCGACTTACCACGGAGTCAGGTCAATGTAGTAGATGTTGTGGGAATTTATTTTTTTATTATAATTTTGTTAAGAGATATTACATATTACTGAAATTTCCCGTATATACTAATTTCCTGCAATCATTAACTCACGTATTATCCTTTTTTAGGCTGCAGCAGTTTTCCATCTTATCAGACAACAGCCCCGTTTCTTCATAAGGCATACTTTTAAAAGTGACACTATGTGTCGTCTCTTAATTTCCTCGGGTGCGATCCGACCCTTGTTAGGGTCATCCTGACCCTCAACTCCAAGTCGGGATAATCGGTCACGAGTCTAATAAGCCATGTGACACGCTTGGATGCCTCGTTGCGTAAACACAGACTGACCTTTGTATAATTACTGTTTGAAATTATGAGATTAGTTGGATACGTGTATGTAGATAATATTTCAACTGCATAAGATTGAGAACCATATGAAGATTATGTAAATTTTGGTGAATTTTTTTATTGACTGACCCTGACTTCGTCCAGATAAAGTCCTATTGATCGCATTACATTGCGAGTATTTGCTTTTTTTCTTTAGATTAACAATTTCTTTAGGTTGACAATTTGCCCAGATTTTTTTAATTTTCGCAAAAAGAAATGGTTTTTCCACACACATAATAATTTTTAAGTTATAAAATTTTAGTTTAATAAAAATTTATGAGTTACACCACCGCAATTACTTTTTTTTAATAAAACTTTCCGTGAGGCTAATGAAAAATACGAAAAAAAGTTGCCAACCTAGTCAAGCCGAGTTTTACGTTTAGCAGTATTTATTTCTATGGGTTAAGTATTTTATGTTAAGGGTATAATTGAGCGAACCTCTAAGATATTAATAGAAATTGTTTTTGAAGATTCATAAGTCTTAACGGTCTTTAATGCAATATAAAAGTTGGTTGATAAAAAAAAATAGAAATGTCTCTAATGGGCTGTTGACCCCAATAATCCCTCATAAAACAAAAAAGTCGTAAGCGGAAAAAATTAAGAAAATTTCGTATTCCTAACCTTAAGTTCCACATCATAATGTCTATCTTAAGTCTACTTCTTTACGCTCCCAAAAGAGATTTCAATAAGTTTTTTTATGCTTTAGATTGAAGAAATTTGTTGTCTAACACGTTCTAAGTGCAGACTCTGCCCTCAATTTAATAATTCATTACATAGTACACATAGGCATGTAAATAAAAAAGTACTCATATATAGGCTGTTTGTGATTTAACATCAAAGGGTGATCCGGTCCTGATACCCGGTCGGAATTAATTTACGCTCGCTTTATGTGGTGAATTGACATCACATAAGCTATTGGGTGTATTAATTAACAGCCTCCTTCTATCCTGTGGTATGTAATTATACTTAACGAGTGAAAGAACGTGGCTTTGTCCGGTTTTGTTTTTTTATTGAGATAATTGAAGTAATTAATGTTCCTCCTGTACCATTAGTCTATAGACGGTGTTTGATAAAGTAAGAAAAAAATAAATGTTCCAATAAAACTGACAGCTTTTTTCCTACGTTATTTTATAGGCATATATTTGCTTTTAGGAGCTACATAGTTGTCATTATGGTATATGGACAAAACGCTATGAAAAAATAAATCTATGTAAATTCATAATAGCTACACTAATTTGAAAATTGAAGGTTCCAAGTGTATCACAAAAAAATTTTTTATAAATTTTTTGTCATATTTTAAATGTAATTCAATTATACGAAAAGCTCTTTATTCGCTTTTTTTCATTATTAAATTAGTTACGTTTTATTAATCTTAGACTTAACTAACTTCATCATTACAGCCATTGAAAGTCCACTGATGGACAGGCCTCCCCAAGAAAGGGAAATTTCGCCCATAATTGCTACGTGCTATTGGCAATCGTAAAGTGTAGCTTGCGCACCGGGGATGCTACAGCCTATCCCGGCGTACGTACAAGCGTTTGAGTTACACTGTTTCGCATAGATAATGCGCCATCTGTCGGTTGTGGTACCTTAGTTGTTACATCTTACGACACTTAGTACAAACGGACTATTCTACTCTGCCGGTACCTCACGGTTTACTCATTAAGCGACATTTAAATGTCATTTTTTCATGGTTATTATCAAATTTATTAAAGATATCGAAAAACCGTGAATAAAGATCAATACGTAATTTCAATCTTAATTATATGCCATTATAGTTCATAAAGAATCACATGTCGGTTATCGACGCCTTTGTGTAAGGCAGTGTAGGATGTCCAATGTTTGAGATAGACTTGAAAAAAAGATTTCTAATAATATCCATAGCCTGCATTCAGCATGCTATTGTTTGTTTAATTTGATCGTCTGCTGTTTTAGAGGTTTCGTATTCCTATTCCTAGCCATAGTTTCTACGTGTTTTTCTGTTCTTATTGCAACTATAACTTGCTGAACCGTTGAGTTATATCAGTAACGTCAGCATTCAGTTCTGTACTTAATACTTTGAAAAATATATGCAGGACTTACCCATATAGAAAATATCAATTCCTGTCCGTTTTTTTTATTTGAAGGAACTTTTATTCAAATAAAATATGAATATACCTCATGATATCACAGGAAGATAATATTGTTGTTATATTATTATTCCCAAGAACTAGATATTTACTCCAACAGTAACATTTTGGAGTTATCCAGCCGTAGCAATATCAAATAAGACAGACAGTAAGTTAAATAGTAATAAAGCCACAATACATATCATACCTATATACCTGACCTCGGGAAACGCCGCGTAAAGTACTTTTGTTACGAGTATCAGACAACAGAAGAATCACAAATATAATCATATATATATATATACTCAGACACAGAAAATAAACTTTAATTTTAAATAATTGTGCTGGGTGAGGATCGAACCCACGACTATTGGCGCACAAAATAGGATCACTACCATCTACGCCATCGGGCCTCATAATACTATACTTACGTATCCGTGGTGGAATCAACAACTACCTATAAACCTGCTATTAACTAAAGATTAAAAGCTTTATGGGAACCTTGGACTTCTGAAGTTAGCTTGAAGATTAATACGGTTAGAAAGTTGAGTGACAATTCTGAAACGGCATTTGAGCATCATTAAAATCTTATTAGAATCTTTAATTATAGAATAGCATAGAAATTATCGTCATCACACCAGCTATTGGAAGTCCAATGCTGGACATATGCCACTCCAAGTCGCCTCTTACGATACATGGTGTAGTGGGAGGTATTATTATATTCTACCGGTTCTTCACAGCATAGAAATAAATACCTATCCGAATTGTGTATTACCTTTTAGGCAAAAAGCCCGATCCCTACTCTTTTCTCTTGTGTTTGGAAACTTATAACAAAGAAAATATCACAAACACCCAGTCCGTAATACATTTAAGGTTCGTACAAGAATCGAGTCTATGCTGGTACTGATATTCACAACCTCTATTTTTTTTCACAACATCTTATAGTTGATTGACGTATCTGAAAGCTCAAGAGCACAAGTGTTACTGATATAAATAAAAATAAATCTCAGACAAATTTTCATCACATAAATAGATATAAAAACATAGACGGGCGGTACAAGACATTGGCAAATACGCACCGGATATATTAATGTGACAGTATTCTTAAGTGGTTGATTTATTTACATTATCTGTGTCTTGTTCACGTAGACTTTACGATCCGCAAAATGGCGGTTTCGCCAAGAAATTAATGCCAAATTGCCTTTATAATCATTTAGTAGTTCAGCGTGAAACGATTTGACTTATTGTTAGATAAACTGACATATAAAGACATTGGAGAGATGCCTATCCATATATTCAAATACCTGTATAGAATATGATATATTAAACTCTTTTGATATATAGCATAATGTCAGATTTCTATTTATGTATTTTTACACGGAATGTTATTAAAGATTTTCAAATAGTCCACAAATTATTTTTTGAGTAAAGTTTTATTTATCACGTTATTACAATATAAACAAATATCATTTAATTAAGATAATACACATCTGTCTTACCTGGAAAAACAAAGACGATCTTTGAAGTTCACTTCCATCGCCTCCTTAGATATGTAAACTAACCAAACTAAACAAACTTAAATTATTACATCAATTCACCAAAAAACACGTTATACTGTTCGATGCGCCCCCTATCAACCTCCGTTCACAGCTTTTTCAACTTAAAACAGTTGAACGTTATTTCATTATATGATCAAGTATAACGATATTCAAAATTTTTAGGTATCATGCAATAGACACGTAAATAACATTTTGATATATGTTTTATTTACTGCTAGTCAAACATATCTTGTTGTTTGTAGTAAGTACATAAAAAGTTCATATAAAAAGGAAAAAAGTAGTTCACAACAAAGATGGGGGAGAAAAAGTCATTAGAAAGCCATATAGGGTGAAGCGTGAGTTAGTTTTGTCCTCACAAGGGTTCTAAGCCACAACAACACAAATTTAGTAATAACACGTTATCTCCTCGGTGAAATTAAAATAAAAAAAAGATAGTTTTAACTAGAAACAAATCCACTTGTACCTGCCTGTATAAACTTGAGTCAAATTTCTTAGAATAAATATTTAAAACTTATTTAAAAAAACCATATGTTTAATATAAAGAACATCTAAAGGTTTACTTATGGAATCTGTAAATCTTAATACTTTATACTAATTCTAGTTTGAAGGGTGAGTGAGAGAGGCAGTCAAATGACTGGTTAAATGTGACAATCGTTAAAGGTATCTTTAGTTCACAATGTTAGCAACACACCAGTGATATCTTTGTGATGATACAAGTGTCATCAGTATGTATTTGTTTTATCATCAAACGTCCCGTATACTCGTTTGCTGACTTCATAATTCAAAAAAGACTTTCTAGGGACTAATCCTAAAAAGAAGATAAAATATGTATGTACGTCTTGTAAATGTACATTCCCAAACTTCTACATTGATAGCATTACCAATTTGGGAACTTTTACTGCTGTTAGATGACTTCACGGATCTCTAGTAACCGCATCTGAATAACAAAAGATTCAGAAGCGCGCACTCAATCAATAACCCTGGGTCGTTTTCCCTTGGCGGCGAACCAAGACACCAACACGTGTGTGCCACCCGGCTTGGCACTGTCTCACTTCTGGTAATAATGTTTACTATTACAAATGTATCTGTTTACGACTATCATCACAAACTGTGCATTCCTATACCCATGATAGATTAAAGTACCTATTTTTGCATACAATTACTTAGAATAATTTAAAGTCAATGAAATGACATCCGTATAACCATCGAGGTAATTAAGGTTTACTATCATCTCCCAATAAACTGGAGAACGGATTGATAAGCAGAATTAACAACTAAAATACGCATTTGAGGCGAAGGCAGATATGATGATGATGGTACGAAAATACCACTAAAAGGCCCTAATTTCTAAATTCAACACATAAAGAAAGTTAATAAAAAGTGTTAATTCTCTATCAATAAAAAGTGATCGCGGCCAACCAACTCCGCTCTGAATATTTGCCAGTACATCAGCACGCGTTAATCACTTGGCACTGCGGCGAAAGGGTAAGATGAGCAAGATAATCCCGTAACGCCTACAGACTTTAAAATAAGGTTCATATTTTAAATATCTCTTCAGTGCTCTCAACTATCACCAAACTAGTAGCTTACCAAAACTACCTGTCTGATACCAGACGGATTCTTACTAATCCCATTGTTTGCCGTTATTTGATTAAATATTTTTGTAGAATTCTTTAATCAGTATTACGATTGCTAAAATTTGAACGTAACTCTGAACTTTATATGCTGTTACTGTGAACCGACGCCATGAAATTTAACGTGTGGCAAGCTACAAATCAGTTCTTTACTAAAAATAACTGCTTGATAGCGGATGTAATGCAAATCATTTGTAACACTGGAAAAAAACGGCTGATTACGGGTGACTTTACCGAAACCAACAGATGGCGATGTATCCTTCCAAAACACCGTAGCTTAAATAAAACAGGGCGGGGATAGATAACAGTGTTCCTGTCGCGAAGCTACGCTCCGCGATTACAACCACATCTGGCCAAAGCGGGAGATTATGTTCAAAAGTCACATTTTCTCATTGCTCTTCAGGAAATTAAATTGTTTTCATTTGCTTCAAGAGCAAATACAATCTGATTTTCCTATCTTCTTGACAGATGAAATTTCTTCCTTTTCATTCATATATCCATGTGGTTCTAATGAGATCATAAATATAGGCTTCTCTTGCTACATTTACTTTCTTTCAATTCATATTTATGGAACTAGTACATTAAATAAATAGATATTGTCTAATTATTAACATCTAGTGAATGTATACCCCCAGCACAAAATGTCATCAAAAAGCCACTCGTATCTACAAGAAAATATTCAAGAATTAATACTCAGTCAATAAGAAGTGATCACGGCCAACCAAGCCCGCCTTGGAAATGAGCCAAAACATTAGCGCGTGTCCATCACTTGGCACCGTGGCGAAAGGGCAAGTTGAACAAAAAGTATGATAGTTATGTAACGCCTACTTTTATCTGAAGAAGACTTGTGGAAGATTGACTTATATCTATAGGAATATTAGCTGACCCGACAGACTTTGTCTTGCATTAACTGTATGTTTTTCATGTAAATAAATATGGAAAGTGTGCATGGAGATATTTTCCCTTTTTGGGGATGCCTTCCAAGGAGATCCTATTTCTCAAGTCTCAAGAGTTACATTCTGTGTGTATTTGATAGATAATTATTGGGAAAGTTTACAAGCTGTAAAAGCTCCATCTCCACTAGGTGCTGTAAAAGGCAACTAAGCTACTTAAACCAAAAGGCAAATGCATCAAAATGCAGCATCGTATTTCAACGCTCGATGTCATAGTCTCTGTAAATGCGAATAAGGTTTGTTTTATATTTATATCCATATTCTTAATAGTTTATAAAACTCACGGAAATATCACACACAAGACGTAGCTATTTCAAAATTCTAATCTTTTAAATGTATTTCACAGTAAGCTACACTGTTCCCAAGAGTAATAGTTAAATTTTATAATCTCCCCGTCACTTGTGATATTTGAAAGCTTTCCACGATACAAAATGAATAAAACTGCAAGCGGTAGATAAAATGTGATATTACATTTACCCGTATTTTTATTATCCGCGTTGTAGTCAGTTTTGTTTATAGTGACCATATTGATAGAAATTGGAATAATATTCAAAATTTACTTTCTATTTCCTTAACTATTTTCTGACCTAAGGATGTTGTATTTCCATGCACATTAACTGTTTTACTCACCTGTCAAATTAAAATACTAGCACTAACTTTTGACAATAAAATCAGTATCGATATATCGGTAACCTATGCATACGACCATTGCATGAGATCTGCTTTACGTAATTTAGTTATCTAGTCTGTCTGATTACATACATTGAGTCCGGACAAATACTCATCTTTCTCTATGACTACCTTAAATTTATAGTCTATGGTTTCATTGTAGTGTGAGGGGAAGCTGACGAAACATTATCTCATTCTGTCTAACTTTTTTTTTATAATACCAAAAGTTATACGAGTGCACACGGGGTTTTAAGTGTACGTAATCTGTTGCTGAACAACGTGTGCATTCTCAGGGGTCTTTATTTGTTACATTTTTATTTCCAAGAGAATTTTTGTTATCTATAAAGGGAACATGATCAATTTCACGTTGAACTTAAACTTGCACATTACTTTTTGGAATAATACTTACCAAGTAACAAGAAATGTTTAATATGGCAGATAATTTTTAAGTAAAATAGAACTAAACAGCACTTTTTCTGGTGTTTACAAAAAAAAATTATTTGAAAATTGTTTTTTGAATAGTTTATTATCCATTTATTATAAATGGAAAGGACAATATTTGGGAAAGTATTAATTTTAACTATCCTTAGACCATTTGTTAGAAGGAGATATTTAAGGATCTGTCACATTTTTGTTTAGCAAAATCGATGTGGATTTTAAAATATTGTCAGACGCAAACTCTTATTTGAAACGTCCTTAAAGCTTCTAATAAAAAAAAAATAACTGTCTTCACTTTATAACAAACCAAGGCTGCACAATTCATCTTCGTCCTTTGCTTAAATAAGCGAGTAAAAGAATTTCTATTTACATAAACTCTAAGAAAATGCATACAATGAAAGATCGTGGAGTTATTTCTCCAAGTCACGCAATAGATTAGATTCCTTCCTATGAAGTACATTTGTAAATTCCCGGGACTGACGTGTTTGTCTTTTATTTCAAGGCTCTCTTGGAAATATTGACACCGAATTCTAAAAGTATTCCGATCTGACCTAGGTCCAAACATATAACAATTTTGCAGGCATGGCTAAATCTTGTTTTGGCTAGCAACAGTATATCCTGATCTATAACTAATCAAGTTTTCTTTCTTTACAAGAAATCTCGTATCAAAACGGATTGAAGTATGTATAACTAGCTGTGCCCGAGACTTCGTCCGCGTGGAATAGTTTTTTTTAGGTGCTATACCTCTTTACCTTTAATTATATAAACTTTGAACGTCATGTTTATTTATATCGAATCAATAGCTTGAAAAATAAATTTCAAGTTTCTAGCTCCAAAAATAGTGATACTTTCATACAACTTTTCATCTCCCTTTTCGACCCCTCACGACCCTCTTTTCGAATTAAAAACAACCTATGTCATTTCTTAGAGTCTAAAGATTGTCTGTGCCAAATTTCATCAAAATCGGTTTAGAGGATTAAGCGGGAAAGCGTAACAGATAGACAGACAGACAGAGTTACTTTCGCATTTATAATATTAAGTAGGGATCATAGCAGGTGTAGAACGACCACTAAAAAACCTTTAATTGTTTTTGCCTATGATTGCCGCAATGGGCAAACTTAGTAACAATTATTGAGTGCAGTTTCGTGACAGGAATGCTGCTGCCCATCCCCGCTCTGTTGCATTTTATTTACACTGCTTCGGATTGATATGGCAATATCTGTCTCTTCAAGTAGCTCAGCCGCCTCTAACGACTTTTTGCGCCGGGGAAGGTAAAGGTCTACTATGCCGGTACCACGCAGTTATATAAATAAATAGATAGTATAAAGTATTTCTATTACACTTCTCCTTTTCCAGTGAAAATTACATCAGAGTTAATCGGTACAGATTCGTACGGACGGACGTAACTACCGTTTTAACGAACTTTCATGAACGAATTTATATTTCCACGAATTAAATAGATGTTATATAAAATAAAAAAGCTACATAATCCACGTTTTATAGTCCTTTAATAAGTTCAAGAAATCTTTAAAAATATTTTAAAACAGAAAAGTTTTTCATTTGTTTAAATACGCTAATATCAGGAACCGCTCGTTTGCGTGTTAGATAGTTCATTTTCGAGGAAAGCTATTAAACCTCCCAAAGCCAAATATCCACGCGGGCGAAGTCGTGAGGAATGCTAGTTTTATTATATTTACGAACTTTATCAACCAAGATACACGAAGTTCTGCAAAGTAAATATTATAGCTTTAAAACTTAATATAAATCAGCTCGTTAATAATTATTAGCAGCTATTTGGCAGACGTACAAACTTTATATTTGTACATTAAACATAATTGACCATTATCAATTGATTAGTGACCGCTTCCGTAATAAATGCCACGGTTGTCCTTTTCACCTCTATTCTAATTTAGTATCCATACATATATTATATGAATAAATAAGATGCAAGGGATAACTAAAAATTTGTTTTATCTCTTGAGAATAGTGAGTAAAATATATTATTGGCTTTATATAATATATGCAGTTAAATATACCATTCACATAATAAATAAATAAAATTAAAATTATAAATTCACACAACATCTCAAACATTGAGCTGGCTCCAAGGTACGTCACTAATTTTAAATCGGCTTTACCCATTACTTATTACAACTTATAAACTGTAAGTTATTTTTAATCTAGAAAATAGTTAGGCTCCAACTAATGCAAAAAATCAATAAAGCAATTAACAAGCAATATATATAATATCTATTATATTCCATTTCACTGAGAAAGTTTTAATGGAACCGTTTTTAGATTAGAGTTCCACATCTTTTTTGCCTTTTACAGTATAGTAAATAATACTTTGAAATAACTTGAAATGTTTTATTTGTCTGTTGATATGATATTTTATTACATCCTTAGCTGGTGCAACAATTTTGGTCTGGTGCACAGCCTTTCGCTTATTAGCAGAGAGTTTTACTTACTAGCTTTTCTTAAGTTCTTTCCTAAAGGAAGGCTGGACTTTGCGTAAACGTCGTAGCAGCCCGTATAGTAATTATTTTCAGCCTCAAAAAATTATATTTTCATTGATTTTAAAGTTGATATAGTTTTCTCAGTTTTTAAATCTACATTTAGCTTCGATTATGATAAGAAATTTTAAAGCGCTAGTCAATGATTGAATGAAGTTGATTATATTTGGATATACAGCTAAGTGTTGTTACTGCATGTATTTAACTATCATTTTTAGATAATGACAGTAATTTATTTATACTACTTGATAGCTAAAGAATTTGAAATAATTCTTCAAATAAGTAAGCTGTGCCCGTCATTTTGTCAGCGTGGAATAGTAATTAAAAGATATAGTAGTTTTTAAAATAAATAGACTATCTAGCACAGAACGATTTATTTTTAAATCAAATCAGCGGTTCCTAATATTAGCGCGTTTAAACAAACAAACTCTTCAGCTTTATAATATAAATATATGTAGAATACCAGTTGTGAAAACGTAATACAAAACACGCCGTGTGCATAAAACATTGCCACTAATTCAAATAGTTTTGTCTTCGAATATACATACACTAGAATACAATACATATTCTAAAACGACTTAGTTTATATTGTGACATTTATAATAATAAAAATGCCAGATACATTAAGTACTAAGTTGTAAAGAAGTACCCATATAGTACCAGCATTCTACCCATAATAGTGTCCTGTCATTATCCTTATCTGCACAAACTCGCTCAAAATGGGACAATATTTATAACGCAAAAATCACGCAAACATATATACACATACGACACTTCTGTATTTAAAATATTAGTTAGCCATAACCATGTTAAACAGAACTGTCGGGTGGCGGTATATCCATCCGAGATAGTGTGGCTCAAATGCATTTGGTGGAGATGGGTACTAGTATCCCCATCGCAAAAGTCACGCTCTGCGATTGCCAACACACTCACTTGCTCGGCGCAGTAATTATGCGCAAAATTATCTCTTTCTTGGGAAAGCGTATGTTCAGAAGTAGAATTTCAATAATAATATATGTAATAGTTGATAAACATGGACCATGTCGATGTATTTAAAAAAATGTAGTATTATTTATTAAAGATATCAGATTTCAAACGGGCCAACAACATGATAATCTGAAAATATGTTGAAACATCAATAAATGTCTAATATCAACGTGGGCACAATTCGTCGAGCGAAAACTCAAAGCGGTGAAATACCTAACGAATCAATTTTATCGCTACCTTGGAAATGAGATTTCCACCTGTAAACCGATACTCTCGTATATGACTCCTGTATTACAGACGAAAGAGGGTTGAGTCGCTCAGAAAGAGGAATAATGGGACAAAGGCGCAAATCCGCTTATTACAGGCTGCGGGGTTTTGATGCCTCCTGATTTTTATGTGCCTTTAACGATATTTTATAGGCTTTCACGGTATTTAGTTTCATAAAATGATTCAATTATTTTCAAGTTAGACATGAGATCGTACAAAATATATTGAATCTTAATTCATTGGGAACTCGATAGTTTAAATGATAGGTCCCGATGATGCAGATGCTAGTGATCCTACCTTGTACGCCAAGGGTAGTGGGTTATTTACATGATGAATATATGTGTTTTTTATGCACCTGGGTGTTAAAATATTCATTTAATCATTTTATTTGTGAAATCTCTGTTGTCTGATGTCCGTAACACAAGTGCTTTAAGCGACTAATCTCGAAGTCAGGGTAACGAGAGTGAGTGAGTGTGGGGTATGAGATTTTGTGAGAAAGTATTATTATTTATGCAGATTTTTCTGTTACATAAGACAATCATTTGAAGAGACCAATCGAAACCGAATGAATCTAGAGTGATTCTGCCGTCCTAGTTCTGTTCAGACCACCTGCTGTAGATTTGAGTTTTGAAGTTACTCAAAGTAAAAAATAACAGCCATCTGATAAGTATTTTACAAGAAAACTCTTTGAAATCTGGACCTTGGCGAACTGGCGACCTGGTAATAATATATAACTATATAACTGGTAATATATTCTGTACACATTCATTATATTGGGATATCTGCAGCTGTTTTGTTTTATGTGTAATCAAAATTAAATACCTGCTTTGTTAAATTATATTAAAATGACAAAACTCTCTCTGGCAGACAAATAAAACCTACCGTTATAAAGGGCGCATATGAGCAATAAAGAAATTCATATCTCTTTATATTAAATGTCGTAAAATTAAAAGGGATACCAACGTACGTCGTTATGTTTGTAATCTCGTAGTAATACGGTTCCACCCTTTGCCTTTGCCTTAAATACTCTTTGATGTATATATCTAATGCATATTACTCCTCTAAGCAAGTGAGTTAAAGAAATATATTAGCCAATGTTTGGCTATTATATTTCTTTTATTTTTATTATAAATGACCTGTCAGGCCCGATGGCGTTAATGGTAGTGATCCTATCTTGTACGCCGAGGGTCGTGAGTTCGATTCCCACCTACAACAAATATTTATTAGATTATATATGTGTTTGTCTAGGTATTAAATATATGTATTTGAGCTGCACTGTTTCGGATGGGTATACCTCTATCTGTCGGTTCTGTTACTTCAATCGCCTCTTACGACACCTGGTACAGGAGGTACTATTTTACTCTGCCGGTACCCCACGTTTAGATTATATTATTTACTATAAGATATAGAACTCATCAATCTTAGTAAGGGTTGGTATATAGACACCTTATCGTCTTCAGCGTAATGAGACTGGGACGGTTGCTGCACGGCGAACACGGCGGCACTTGTACGAGTATAAGTCGACAGACTACGGATACGTTTTATAGGGGACATACTCACAAAGCACGTAGATCTACCGATAACATGATGAATCTTCTGACTGTTCTTCAGGAGATCATAAATAACATGTAAGCAACATAACATCATACTTGTATTTTGATTCGGTAAGATATAATTTAATTATCTGTTATTATTGTAAGACTATTTAGCATCTCTGACATTTCAATATCTTTAATTTTTATTTATTTTTTAACTGTTATACTTAATGTTTTTTTTTTGTATTAATGACATTTACATGTTCTAGTTTTGTTGCTATTTTTATATTATGATCAATTATCTAATTAGTTAAAACTCCAGTGTGAGGTTTATGTTAACACTATGCTTACGAGTTTCTGTAAGCTACAAGTATTTTTGATGATTAAATAAAGGATTACATCCAAGTCGGTTTATAATATTATTTTGCTTCAAATATCTGTAAGATTGTGTATTTTTTTATTAATACAAAATAACTTGTTCCACAAAAGGAACAATAAAAGAACTACGCCATTTCCTAAACTCGGCCGAAGCATTTGCAAGATGGCGTCGATTTTGCCACGTCACTGTTTTATTGACTTCAATGAAGGTGGTCGTTATATTCGATTCCGACAGAGATTTATTTCTGGATAAGTTATTAAAAGTCGTAGGGACACTCCGTAAAACATTAATCCATAAATGTAACTCCAAGCTTGCAAAGGACATATATTAAATATATGGTCATAATTTTAACTTAATAAAAATTTAGGATCTTTTCAGACCGATGGATAACAAAGTAGTAGTCCTACAAAGGTCCGTATTTTATTTAGGTACGTATCACCAAAAAAAATGTAACATTCTTTCTTAAATACCAAACAGAAGGATAAAAAACACAATCACTAAAAATAGTACAATTGGAAGGTTTATCGCGTATAGCAATCTCGTCAAGGCAACCTTTGGGATAGGATGCGAAAATTTTATTTACAGTCAGTTCATGGTGGACCCTCCTATTTCGTTTTGTGTAACGAATATATAAAACCTTTTTTTCAATATTGTCACTTAATTTATAGTAAGTTGTAATACCAAAGTCGATACAGGCGTGTTGCCATTTGCTTAGTACTTCTTTGTATTTTATTTGAAAGATATAAGCTAAGCATAGATATTTCCATGGTTAGTACAGAGTT
This sequence comes from Heortia vitessoides, assembly GCA_020976665.1. NCBI lineage: Eukaryota > Metazoa > Arthropoda > Insecta > Lepidoptera > Crambidae > Heortia > Heortia vitessoides. The sequence continues at coordinate 11,347,526 of JACJUM010002477.1, forward strand.
TATTCAACAATCAGTTCTCTCTCATTCTGTCACACTCAATTTTTTTTGCTATATGAAGTCAGCAAACAAACAAACGGCCCGCTTGATGATGAAAACCTATATACGCTCGTGTAATCATTAAGATATCACTAGTATGTCACCAACTTTATGAACTAACTAGCTGTCCCGGCAAACAGTGTACTACCAAAGTATATAACAAAAATTAATATCGCTATTAAAAACAGGGGTAAGTAATACAAGAGTGATAATTTAGGGTTACACGATTGTTTTAATACCGTATTATAAAAAATTAAATTTTTGTCCATGAAAGAAAATTTAGAGATGATCAACCCTTAGTATAACCAATTCCAGATTGTAGCTGATGCTAAAACCTACAGAATATGCATATAAATTTTCATAAGAGTCGGCCAAGCCGTGTCGGAGGAGAATTGTAACTAACACAGCGACACGAGAAATTAATATATATATATATTAGATGTATATTTTCTAACTAGCTGTGCTCGTGGATTTGTTTGCGTAAAATTGTGACTTTGGGCAGCATAATTTCTTTCGAACTTCCAAGCAGCGCACGCTTCGATTGTACATTTTTCGCCCGTTCTTGCCACATTTTTAATCAATGTTCTGCTCCTTTCGAACGTAGCGTGATGTAATATAGTCTAAGTTACTACTTATTAAGTAAACTTTTTCCAATAAAAGTTCCGTCCAAATCGGTATAACTGTTCCAGAGATTAGCCGGAACAAACAGACAGACAGACAAAAATTGTAGAAAAATACATTTTGGTATGTGTACCGTTTGGTATGTATACATTCATATATGCATATGATATAGGCTATATAGCTGATGTAAGAGAAAGTGGTTATCTTATTATTAATAAATAAAACAGACACTCTTATTTCATTTATTTTATAGAAGATATAATGTCACGTAGAACCAATAAATTCACTGCCACTCTCACCCTTTAAACCAGTACAAAGCAATGCGAACCCCGCTATTTGGCAGTAGAAATAGGTGAGAGTAATGTACCATTGAAGCCGACCTTTATATGAGGTCTACACAAGGTTGTCAACGCTCTAGCGGTATCCTCATAATATTACGAATGTGTATGAGTTCCTGTGACGCTTACTATCACGCGGACTAAATAATAATGTTAAATGATAATTAAAAGCTAATCGATTGCTTGTTTATCGACATTATTATTAAACGGTGGGTTATCAGCCGAGCAGTGGAGTACCGGTGGAGTATAATAGTACCTTCCTCTATACCAGGTGACTAAGGTATCCGAACCGACAAACAGCTTAAATACGACAGGGTACATGTTACATACGCATGAGCATCCTCGTCGCGAAGTTGCGCTCTGTAATTGCCAACACGCCTGTCTAGCGTTACAATTATGGGCATAAATTCCTCTATACCTAAACAGTAGACTTTATATGGCTGGTATGATGAAGCTTTTAATCTCGGTGAAACAATAATTTCCGTCCAAATTAAACTCCTAGACGATGTAGTCGCAAACAAAAATCTAGTTGAAAAACCAACTCCGTGGAAAGTCGTTTAAAGCACTTGTGTTATGGACATTTGAAAATAAAGGAATTACAAATATAATACTTAAATACAAATTTTTAACATCCAGATACAGAACAAACATAAATATCATTATATAAATATTTGTTTTAGTTGGGAATCGAGTCCACGACACGACGACGACGCCGTCCATGACGCACATAAGATAATATTACTACTATCTGCGGCATCAGGCCCGTCAAGTTATAAATATCCTTACGATTCACTTATATAAGTATAAAGCAAGTTCATCTAATATACATTACCAAATAATTCATCCAAAAACTCATTCGCATATGCTATATGATAATCAAATTGATTGAGTACCTAAATCCACCCTACAATAAAAGACATTAGACTCAGCGCAGATGTTCGTAATCATTTGAACCGAGACGTTTTGATATACTAACTTACGCTTATGTTTATTAGCGTGTTTAGTATTTTGCTGTGTAGTATTGGCGAGTATAAGTATCTTTAAAATAAAGAAGAAAAAAATTGAGAAAAACATTTATCTCCCTTTGTGCTATTTATTGTAAGAAGTAACAGAGGGACCGGAACCGACAGATGGCGATATATTCCATTGAGGGGGCGGTATATGTCCTGCAGCTGTGATGATGAAGAGGGTATAATTGTACCTACCGGCAGAGTAGAATTGTATCTCTTAATGTGTCATATGTTGTAAGAAGCAACTGAGGTACCGATTGACAAGAAGCACCATACCTACAGCAAAGCTACTCGCTGCAATTGTCACCATTTCTATTCGCACTCAAGCTACATATGTCGGAGTCAAGTAAAAAAATTACACGTTATGATATTAAGTGTCCTATTCCTGCTTCAACCAAGTGATTTAAGACTTTAGCCGTACGAGCTGGGCTAGTGACGGGAGTCTCTTATTTCATTGTTACGACATCGAATCTTAAAAACTTAGAAAAAAATTATTTAAAGAGATCTTAATTAATATCCTCTTATAACTCTATTAAACACTTCCCTTTGAAACAATATATTCCACTCAATTCAACAACAATGCCAGACAATATCACTAATGCTCTATTACATATTGAAAAATTAAAATGTCTCTACAAGAACATAAAATAAGTCACTTTGTCCAACATTGTAATTTCTAGCTACCATATTCTATCATGAACCATTATAGAAAGTAAGAAATGCTTTTAGGGGCAGGAGAGAATTCATTTTATTGCCAAAAAGGAAGTGGGAATAAAATATCGGATAGTGAAACGGCGGTGTAAAGTGCCTTGATTCAATAAGCCAGACAAATTTAATGTAACGAGCTGTCATAGAACAAAAGTATAAAAGGTATTGTTATAAATGATGGCATGAGAAACTACGGAATGTTATGAAGCATATTATATACATACACGAATTCATTTTATTTATTTAGTAATTCATCGAATGCAAATGGTAGAACTACTAAACTATTTCCAATCGATATACATATTTTTTAACAGTTAGTTCAGAAACATAGGAAAATGTGTATTTTGATTGTAATCAAAGAAGTTTTGTTGGATCTGAGAAATGTGTTGTAATTTTGTCGATTTGTGTTATTTTAGTTAAGTGTTTTTCTTCTTTGATGCTCGAAAGTTTTATATCATTTTGCTTTATGTTTTCTCGCACAATGAACAATCTCGCACCATGAACTTTCTTTTTATTAGTCCTAAGATTTATTCTAAGTTTTATTCCTAAGTTTAGTCCTAAGTTTTAGCACCAAAATTGTTATTATATGTGAAAGAAAAATAAAGTATTATTATTATTTATCTAATGACGGTAGTTTAGTTAAGAGCCAAGTAGGGCTTCATTTAATGTTTGGTGACTTAAAGCTCCCTCCCAGTAATTTTGTTTTAAATTTAAAACTAATTTTAAACGATTTAAAAATGCAGTTAATTTTCTTTGTGACTTTTTATAGTTTTTTGCATAGTGAACATGTGAATGTATTTTGCATAATATAACATTTTTTACATACGTATATACATAACAACAGCTACAAGAACAAAGGTTTTGGTATACAAATAATAACGAAATGGTGCGATATTATTTTCAGAGTTACCGGAACAATAAAGTCGCTCATTATTGAACGACCCTTGCGAACTTCACGACCGTGTTAAGTACTCTTTGACTCAGGGTCACCTAATTTTTTTCAGACTTGAACGCAGTCACTCAAAAGTGTTTGCACTAATTAACGCAATTTATTAGGTAAAAACTCACAATAAAAAACTGATAAAATGAGTATAAAGTCTTTGCTATAGCTCAGGCTGTGTGGATTACTTAAAATACAAACCTGATGGTTTGTAAACTAAACGTATCAGCTGTAACTTTTCACTAACTACGTCGATACAAAGAAAGCCGACATACACATTCAAAGACCAATATTATTGTGACCATACCCGGTCACTGCACCGACAATTCTTTTTGGACTTCTTTTTTTGGCTTAGTTGATTCTGACGTAAACCCTATCGTCATTCGGGGAAAGAGGCCAGGCCGCTCATTAATAAGCGTCCCTATGCGTCTGCACTTCCCCCTTAGCATTGGTCTTGTTCCGTTTCCGCAAAGTTTGCGACCGACGGCTATCATTCAAGGGTGCCAAGGCATGGACCTCGGCTTGAGTGGGGTGCCCCGACAGTGATATGTTGTTGCATGGATTTATTCTTCTACATAATCAAATCGAGAAAACTTTATAAAATGGAACGAAGATTTTGTGACGAGATTGGTTGATGTGTTGTGTATTCAATTGCTGTATACGTCGCCGAAAATTGATAATAATCATTCGTGGCATCAAAGAATCGTATTCCTTCTGTGTTCATTCAAACTTAGGTGTTAACGCTGAAAGGTAGGTGGGAGGTGAGCCACCCGTAACAAGATCATATATCTTCAAATTTGTTATTCTAGACAATAACAACATAGCTTAGACCTAAATAGCTAGCTAATTTTAAACAATAAACCATGACAAAAGCTCCCTAATGGAGCACAATACAATGGCCACCAAAGTGTCAAATTAAAGGGCTGTTGCTGTTATTTACAGCCGTTTACGAGGTACGAGACTAAACGTTGGATTGTTTAGAGCGGAGGTGAAATAATGGCCACTTTATACTGTTTATAGCCGTTCGGAATACTTTTGATAATATAATACGAACTAATGGAGTAGAAAATATTATTTATTTATTTAAAACCTATGCATCCATATACCGTTCACACAGTTCGCATTGATTTTTTTATAGATTACTGATATAAACTGAAGGCCTTGCCTGGTTACATTTACGCTTTTAAATTAACTACAATTCCAAATTAAACGCTGTTAAAATAGATAGATGCTGCTAGATAATTCTATGATCGTTTCAATAGCGAATTAAAAAAATATATAATGCGTTGCTATTTCAGGTTCTATAGAAAACGTTTTTGTTTATCTTTGTTCAAAGCGGTTGTAAAGATAAGTCTCAGTTGTTGATAAATTATGTGTAATAAATTTAAAGTTTCAAGACCAAGCGCACTCAAGAGACTAGTTTTTTTAGATATCAACGAAATATTTTATAAGATCAAAATAAGAACTCCGAGGAATATACCGAGGAAATCTTAAGAATTCACTAAGAAATTTAAAGCCTGTTAGCAAAAAAAATTGTTAAATCTTATAGCGCAAACAACACCTTATTTGTGGCATGAACCAGTTCCGAAATTCTTAGAATTCCCAGAATATTTAGCAATTTTAAGAAAAAATAATTTTTTATATTTATCCCCGTCTGGCTACATTTGTTGTATTACGCCTTGGTTCATTAGATTACCAGTAAGTTTTAGTTGAGATAAGAAAATGTTTTCGAGCGCTCTTTAAGACCATAAGTGCAGAGAGCGCAAATTTTGACGGTTACCCTCAAAGAATACAGACGATGTGATCCTGAGGATTACAGGTTAGTTTGCGCTAAAATCAAGCGATCAAGCTATCTGCTTTCGATCATTTCTATAAGAAATGTCACCAGATCTATGCATAGCAGTGGACGTCCTATAGTCCTATGAAAACGTGATGGTGTATGATAAAGCAAACAGAAATAAGTTCTAACATTCATTCATGATTCAGTTCGTTTCTGTAAGCGCGTCGCTTGCGAACTAAGTACAATCTGAATAAAAACCATATTTGACCAGACGATTGACATCTGTCAAAAATTTCTATATAAAATATCGCTGTCGTATTATATGGAACATGGTGACGGTCTTCAGGCGTTCAAAGGCCGTTTTTACGGCCGACATTTAACGGGCGACAATTATTAATAGTTGGACCATAAACACGAGAAAAGTCTTTGCTAATACAGCCTACAGAGACGCCGCGGTAAGAGACGCCGAAAGAGATTTAAGTGAAGTATGAATATTTTAAATAAATGAAATGAGTATATTTTTTGTGAATATTTACGAGTATAATGATCGCTTTTATCATATAAATTGTTAATGTTGAATAAATGGCAGTTTTTTTATTCATATTTTAATTTTTATTTTAGAATAGTTTATTTGTCCGATGCTTCTCTTTAGCAAGGATTCTTTTAACTAAAAATAATAAAAGTATTATTGATACAGTAACGACTTTAAAAAACGGTTTATCTAACTTCTCAAGATTGAGAACGGTTACTGTAGCGTAGCCTAAACGAGGAACTAAAAAGGTAAAAAGTAAAATAAACCACGTTTTAAAGCCGTTAAAAAGTAGTTTTATTATATGTACTGAACGCTTAAATGTTAGTAAATGATATAACCTTATAGAATAGTAATAATTATTTTGTCTTACTAAGGTAACGCTTTTTAGCAGACATGCCGACGATAATTTTCGATCCAAAGAAGCGCGCCTCTATGTTGAAATCTAACCGACAACTGATATACTCCTCTGAAATTGTTTCTATCTATACTGTGTTAGATTGCTTTAAATATTTTTATTTGAAAGTCTTGTATTTTAAACTAGCAGCACCCCAAGTTGCAGGAATTTCATACTAAAATTGCACTCCCCCTTCAAACCACCAAAGGGATAATTAAAAAATTATATTTTACACGTTTTACATAACTTTCAGCCGTGAGGTATCGGCAAAGAAGACTAATACCTTCCTCTGTACCAGGCGCCGTAAGAGGCGACTGATGTACCAGAACAGAGAGATAGCGGTATTTCCATCTGCGACAGTGTAGCTCAAATGCATTGGGTGGGGATAGACAGCAGCATCCTCATCACGAAAGCTGCGCTCTGTGATTGCCAACAAGCTTGCCCACCGCAGCAGTTAAGAGCAAACTTCCCTCTTTCTTGGGGAGGCCTATATCTAGCAGTAGACTTTTCTAATGGCTGGCAGCATGATGATTTTCAATTAACCTTCTTACTCAATTTTATTCAAATAACTTTAAAAACGGTAAATCTTCATATAAACTTGGAACCCCCGTTTACTGCTCTAAGGGGGTGAATTTTTAAATTCTTTCTTAGTGCTTTCCTACATTTAAAAAAAAACCATTTAGCAAATTTTCAAGTTTCTAACCATTATAATTTAAGCTCTGCGGTGACATGCCAGTATTTTTTTCCATTTTTATAAATAGATAGATTTTCCGTAATAACACACAATCAAATGCTACCCTAAAACCCATAGGGTATCAATTAGACTGCAATAAATTTCATCGGATATCGTTACCATTATTGTTATGACTCATCATATCAGCTACAGGGCGTCCACTGCTGGACATAGGCCTTCCCAAAAAAGGGGGAAATGAAAAAAAAAACCAAATGACTTCCAATAGAATCAGCTGCATGCGGCCTTCGTCCAGCACGATCCTGCAATTTTAGTCAGGTCATTTATCTTCCTTGTGGATGAACAGCCTCCGAGGCGCTGCCAGTACTTGGTCTCTGCAGAATCTTACGACTCTATCGTCCATCGCTTCGGCGCGCTAAGTGTCTGCCTTCACTGCCACTTCATCTTGCTAAATTTCATTCAAAAGAGAAAAAAACTTCACGATGAAAAGTTAATACCCATTCCAGCACTGTTGTGTGAGGTCTACATTATTTTAGATAGATATACCGCCATTCGACGGGTTCGATGGCGCAGATGGTCGTAAAGGTCTTATCTTGAGCGCCAAAGGTTGTGGAGAACAAATATATATGTAATTTTTCTGTCTCGGTGTTATTTACATGTATTTAAGTATTACATATGTAATTCCTCCATTATCTGATATCCAAGACACAAGTGCTTTTAGCTTATCTCGGAGTCAGATCAACATATGAGATGTTGTGTAAATATAAATTACATATATCCGTTGGTTTGTACATCATTATGCTCTTTTCTGGCGATGTCTCTCACAAAAAAATACTCAAGCATATTGCAATCTTTTCAGTTTTTATTGTGTGAGTTTTGGAATATCTACTGCAATAAAATAAATATTAAAGAGCTTAAAACTCTTTTTTTCTTCAACTTAAATTTAGTAATATTTTGCTCTCATAAAATGTCCATTTTGAAACAAAGATACGCATACACCCATAACATGAGAATTTTTAGTATTCCGCTTTCAAATTTGATGTAGCCTAATGCATTGCAGTAACAGAATTTCGATAAATTGTTGGAAACGACTGTTGCACTCATTCGAGGACTTATCTGGGGAAATTGTTATAAGCTTATTAAGCGAGGCACTTATGTTTAGGGGGCAGCTTGGCACCTGGTGCCATTTTTGTACAGTACGGTATCAATTCTGTTGATTTTTTTTTATTGCGGTCAAATTCGTTGTCTTCTTTGGAAAAATAGCAAATAGTTAAAAACATAGACAGTTTCTAATTTCTATCTCCATTGTTAGGCTGTAGATAGGGTTTAAGATTTGCATTTGAAACTTATATTAAAATTAGGAAAATAATATTATGACGTGTGGCGCTGATTGTAGGTTCGATTCCCGCCCAGGGCAAATATTTATATAATAATATCATCAGTTTTTATAAGTATTAAATTTGTGATTCTTCTGTTGTCCGTAACACAAGTGCTTGAAGCGCCTTACCACGGCCGGTTAATGTATGGGATTTTATGTAAATATTATGTTATTAACATCTGATAATTGTTTACAGCTACAATGGCGCATACAGCAGTGCTCCTATGGGTAAATCAAATCAAAGTTTTTTTTTGTATTTATTACATGTATGTAATTAACTATTAAATTTGTAATTTCTCTTTTGTTTGATATTCGTTACACGAGTGTTTTATCTTGGAGATAGGTCAATATGTGATGTGAATCTGTATATAATACAAACTCACCCGACGTTGTTCGATCGTAACTATTAGTGTTATATTATGATACAAATATTGCGACTTTATTAATTTATCCAGCTACTAAAGTAGGAACAAACTGTAGATAGGAAAATAAAAATTAAAATGGCTGTGTAATTGGCAAAAAAAATACTGTAACAAATATTTTTTTTATAAATAAATATATCATAATTATATAAATGTGGGTTTATAAAAAATATTTACACATAAAGATTAGTTTTATCTATATTCTTCAAAATACAGAATAACAAAGTAATCCGGGATGTATGTAAGATTTATAAGTTCAAAAATATTTCTACTTAAATATATCTAGCAATTCCTATGTTTTTAGATATTTCACCCTCTGATCTTGTCACAATGATTCATGAAAGTCTAGGTAGAGTCTAGCAAAAATTAATCTATCCTAGTCAAAGTTGTCTCAGGTGTTTTTGCCTGAACTAATCTTCGTCATGAAAATTAAAGTAGTTCACTTAAAACGTGATACGGACAAATAACCATTAATCATTTGAGTGGTGATAACTTAGAAATTCATTAGTGAAATTGGAATAATTTTCTTCATTTGTCAAATTAAGGAGATAAATAATTATATCGTCAGGTAAATATGACGGTAAATAAATTCAAATTTGTACGCATGAAAATGAATATATTATTAATAAAATTTATTTATCGTCAGTGATCGACCAATAACGCGTACGTAGCAGTTGTAAATAAAGTTCAAAATTCAATTATTGAATATGAAATTTGTACCTTATTCTTTATACGTTTTATTGAAGTATCACTGACGTCGAATGGTTTACCAAATACAGCACAACAATACATTTTATAATAAGATTATAAAATACAATTTTGCATAATGCATTCCCAGATTATAAGCACGAAAAGTCAAATATGCCTCACCTCGTTTTCATAATCATATGGTGCAATTTACACAATGATAAATAATTAAATATTATTGTTATCCCGTTCCAAATTATTTCAGCCTTGCAGTAATTGTTTGTGAAACATACCTTATTCCAGAAGCGTGAAGTATCAAGTACCTTTGCGTTCTAAATGTAATATAGGTAAGCATTATGAGTATACATTCCAAATGGAATGACTGCCATTATAAATAATTGGAATCTTAAAACAAATAGTTATTAGTTCCACCATAGACACGCGCTCCACCATTGTCAAACGTGTTTAAGAAGCGTTTGTACCCCCACTCAAACGAAGTGCAAACCACAAACAAACCAATTTAAACAGTGCCACCTCATTAGTTCAAAATAGAACTCACTGGCAAAATTGTTTCCAACATCCTGTACCAGCATATCTTCATGTTCTTGACTACGCTGGAGTTCTTTCCCAAATACAAAAATACCCTCCGATATCATGTAGTGGTGTATTGTACTCGCTAGAAGGTGACCTCCGTTACCCCCTACAACCGGGTCGTAAGCGGGGGTGTCGTACAAAAGTATACAACGCGACCACCCAAATCTGTGGAGGGAATTGTAGCGTCATCTATTGAGTAGTAGCGAGTTCAAGCGAATCGTACCTAACTAAACCACGGTACCGTTTTACGCCATCTAGCGGTAAATAGTACAACTAAAAGGTAAGATTTCAGCCACCTGTGAGTTAGGCTTAAACAACGCTTAGCCATAACGGTTTGTTTTGAGACGTGAAAAAAGGACGGACTTACTTGTGTATTTGTAGCCGAGGTAGAACTTCAAATTCTCAGTATGGTTGAGACCACCGTCTGATGTAGTATCCCATGGTGTGTACAGGATCTCTTCAAGCTTCAAGTAGTTGGCGAATGTCTTCATCATTAGATGGCAAGTTGATTTCCCAGCCACATGGAGCTGCGACTCTGGGTCGTTGATGAGAAGAAGTTGCCGCCAGTTGAAGCTAGATGGCGTGGAAACACAAAAGTGTTAATGCAAAGCCACTCGTGCAGAAAACTGTGCAGAAAACGTGTTTATTTAAAAGTAACAATATAAGTTAAAAGTAAGATGGGTTCTCGACAAATATAAAGGTATACATAATAGTCGATATCTATTCAAACGTGCAAAGTGTAAATTCAGTATATAATATATTTACTATATACTCAATATATCCCTTATTATAGAAATAGAAGAACAAAAACCTGTGAGTGGAAAATAGACGTTTTAAGTGTATAGATGGCGTACAAAAATTTTAAATTCTTTTCCCGTGGCAGTTTTTGATAGTGCTATCAGAAAGACATGCTAATTCTGAAGTATTAAGTTCTGAAATGTATTGAATATTTTGAAGTTACTGATTATTTATCACCTACGAACAGGTCGTTATATTATCGTAACCTACTAATTAATATATTTTATACTGTTGAATAATACTAGCCCTAGACTTCGTTAATAAATATTCGGTTATATATATATATATATTACTTTATGTATTAGACTAAATCGACTCACGGTCCCTGTACCCAATAGTAAGCGTCACCGCAGCTTATAGACTCGTATCATAAGTGGAACATAGAGCAAACACTGCTGTTTGCTGTTCCAGTTGAAATAGGTGAGAGTTAGGTACCAATACAGACGATCTTTACAAGAGGTCTATCTATACTCTAGTCTAGATATACAAACTAACTCGACAAACGTTGTCCTGTTTTAACAATATGATTATCATTAAAAATATGCGACTATAATTTTAAATAAACTATCTTTTCTCTCAATCAAACTGTACACAGGCTAAAAAATATTATCAAAATCGGTTTAATAGTTTAAAAAAAACGTGACATGAAATCGTTTTATAAAAAGATTCTTTTAAAAGGATGTAAGTTAATAAAATGTGTTATCTATGACAATACTTATATAGCACAACAAAAAGTTTATAAGTGAATTCAATCTGGTCATGGTTTCCAAAAATTGTTTTTTTTTGTAAAAGTATTTCTTGATGAATGAATGGATGAGAGGTCTACAAAATGGTTCGTGGTGGAAGTGTAAGAGGTCTACAATAATGGTCTATCTCTTAGAAAAATCCCACAATAACTATGTTTTATCTTCATTGCAATTAATACAATTTTCGACTGCTTTAAAGGCGATTTAATGCATTGTAAATTGCGTATAAATAAATTTCTTTCTACTAAATTAATTTTACATAAAATAATTCACTGCCACTTAAAAAAGACTGCTGTTTCGAAATTTGAGCAAAAATACTTAACTGAAAAAACAGGTTATATAAATAAAAAAATAAACATACAATGATTTTAAATTAACAAACAGACTCATTTCATATGTCACAGGCCAATAATGTCTTATATGCTATTCATAGACTTTTTTTTAAATAACGATATATGATAATAGTATGTTTTTCACTACAATCAATCAGTTCAATATTTAATCAGAATAATATTCGTTTTTTTTTGTTTTTAGTTAATATTGGATGAGATAGGTAATATTTACGATCAGTAAAGAAACCGTTTTGCTGTAAAAATAATGTTCGCATACCCTTTCATTGTAGGACAGCCGATTATTATTCCGGGCCGGGCATTATTTCATTACTTTCAATTTTCTCGCCTACGACTTCATATTTTACATCAAACATTATGAAAAAATGTAAAATAAAAAGACTTTCTTAAAAGAAAATAAAAGTTGAACGTAAAAGGAAGTTTAAAAAAGGAGTTTATTCAACATCTTACAATTGGGAGGTACTGAATTACTAGTATCCAAGAATTCTAGAATGGTGAGTTAAAATTAATTTAAGTGAGTAAATTTTGAACTCACCATGATCATAATTCTAATTTTTAAAACAAATGAGAATAGTGATTAATTCGAAAGGTTTATTGCCGTGGGGTACCGGCAGAATATTACTTCCGTCTGTACCTATCAGGTGCCGTAAGAGGCGACTGATGTACCGGAATAGAAAGATGGCGGTGTTTCCATCCAAAACAGCGCAGCTCAAATGCTACAGAGCGGAGATGAGAAAGTACGCTCTGCGATTGTCCAATCGGAAATTATAGGCAAAATTCCTCTTTTTTGTTTAATGGCTTCACTACTCCGATCGGCCAATGTCCGATGGTCCAACAGTGGACGTCTTGCGACTGCTATGATGTGTAAGGTTTAGATATTTTATGCCGTGTGGTGTTGGCAGACCAGGTTTCATGAGAGGCGACTGATATAATGGAACCAAAAAATAATGATATTATTTGGTGGTAAAAAGGCTATCTCAAATGCATTACAGCAGGAAAATGTTCCAGGCAGCAGCAGCAAGAAATTTGGAAATTATGCGCAACCAATCATATTGGAAAACCCTTAAAGAGGCATTTTTTATGCAGTAGACGACATATAGATGATATGATGAGTTATATACATTATTTATCACAAAGGCGATTGTTTGGATTGTCGGAATAATTATGCCGGGAGCTTTACCATAAGCGAAGGCCTAGCGGAACATAGTTATCAGATCATAGTTATATTTTATTATTCATTTATGAAAAAGGAGATTTATCAAAGTATTTTTAATATGTTTATAATCATGGGTTCTTCTTAATATTTTTTTGTGCCCGATTCTCGTATCATCACATCAGCCATAGAAGGTCTACTGTTGGACATAGGCCTCTCCAACACAGGGGGAGTTTTGCCCATAATTGCCGTGTAGTAATAACATTTTACGAGCGTCTATAAGCTGCGGTATGGTATGTCATTTGGTCGATCTGGTCTTATCAGAAAATATACATATATATTTTTTTTTGATTATGGTTGGTCCAATCAAAAATATACATATGTATATTAGACCAGGCTAATATACCTTATTAAAACTAAACGATCGCTTCTGAAATCAAACTAAATAAAATAGGTATTATTAAATCCCTTCGGGAGGTCTTTGTCTAGCAGTCTTACGGCTAATATGAAGAGGACAAATTAATAATGTACCGACAAATCCTATTTTCATCTATTATAGAGGAAATTTTTGACCGTATTTTTTTAATAACTTAACTAACGTAACTTTTATTTAGTAATAAATATTATAAAGATAAAATATTTGATTGGTTATTTGATACGACTTAACTCAAAATCTAGTCGACCGACTTAAATAACTCTTACACCATTAGAAAGCTACAACCTTATTAAATAACACAAAGAATACCATATTTCATAAAATTACACTACAAATGTCTAAAATGGAATGCAATGAGGCAAGAGAGGGAGAAGAATTTGTAACAAACAAACTGAAAAAGTAATAAGTATTTACTTTCTATCTTATTTTACTAGTGGCAAACTTCATTTTATACAACTATACATAATTTGTACTTAATACAGCTTTGTTTCTGTATTTTATTTTTGTATTCCGATGATAACACGAACTACGTGATTAATACCACGGGGCCCTGATAGTCTCTTGTTATTAAAGTTTCAACTTCTCTTAGTAAGATCTTATAATTATCAAACAAACGTAGTAATTAAATATACTAATTATATACTAGTAGTCATGATTATAATCGTAAATTCTTTGGTCTGGTAATAATTATAAAACATGTGCTTGATATTTCTACTCTTGATCTGAACCTCAGAACAACATAATTCACAAAACCGCCCCGGACTTCCAGGCTCGAGACGTCCCACGAGCCAAGCCCAAATTAAGATTAATACTAAGCCACTCAGAAAGTTTTACAAAGCTAAATTTTTTGTGTACTGAGCCCTGACGAGTTATTCGTATCTATGTTTTGAAAAGTCGATTTATATTAAGAAACATGCTTTTATATATAAAAATAATACAACTGCAGAAACCTTATATTATATTAACAATTTTGAAAAGCAGTGTTCCTATCTTGTACGGCAAGGGTCGTGGGCGTGGCCAGAATAAATAATTACATCATGAATATTTGTGTATGCTCCGATGTCTATACAAAAGTCGTCAGCATTTGTTACTCACTCTCAACATTTCTATCTAGAAATAATGTTTGGTTGTGTTCCTGTTTAACAAGAGAGTAGAAGTAGAAGTTACTGGGTAATGTAACATAACATCTTTCAATCAGATGGTTAGAAATCCGCCAGTGATATCCTTGTGATGTCACAAGCATCAATAGGCTGCGGTGACGTTCACTATCACGCAGACCGTAATCGTATACCGGCTTAAGTCATATAAAAAGTATAACGGAGTTTGGTACTATACTAAATACATAAATAAATTGAGAACATTGCTTTAATAGTTTTAGAAATATTGTATTGTTTTTAATTTTAGTCAGATATAACATCACCTTCATATCATCCATTAGATGTCCACTGCTGGACATATGCCTCCCCAAGTACTTTCAGTAACACCGGTTGTATGCGGCCTGCGGTTTTATTCAGATCATCTGTCAATTTGGGGGTGGATGCCCCACGCTGCGCTTGCTGGTACGTGGTCTCCATTTCAGAACCTTACGACTCCATAGATATGTAAATAATAATATGAATTCGTATAGGCAATCCTATTGTTTACTGTGGATAACACCTGCACTTTAGCAAATTCAATCCAACTATCCCTACACAAACACCGTTAATCCGATAAAGCTAAAAGCCTAAAACCAAATACCTCCATAGTTTTTGTCAGTACCGCTAACTTTGATAAGATATCCAGGAATAGTACGGAGTATTTTGAGTGTTTACCACTTATTTTATATTTTTGGGCGTCTTTTAGCACTCTTCGTTCTAATTAAGTTTCATGATTGTGTTACTATCTTGTGTGCCAAAGGTCATGGGTTTAGTCCCCGCCTAGGACATGCATTTATACGATGAATATTTGTGTTTGTTCTGCGTCTGGTAGTTAAATATGTATTGAAGTATTATTTGTGATTCCTCTATTGTATAATATTGGTGGTTCCTCTATTGTGTACAGGTAGGTATATATGTGCTTTTAACCAGTTCTCAAGAAGTCAGTGCAATGTATGAGATGTTGTATGAATTTATTGTTTTTAACACCGTACTAAACAAACACACATACATGAATACATATACACGATGCGTATTCAAATTAGATCTACTTAAATTTTTTTCGGAATAAAAAGAGCTCCTTAGGAATGCGATAAAGTCCTCGTGTACAAAGTCGATATCAAAGCTGACCTAAATTAAAAACTAAACTTAAACGGTGGCTGCTCATTAATATTTTGTATAGTTTGAATGAGTATTTTAATGTCGAATATTAGAGAAGTTCTTGTTTTGTAATATTTTTTATGTCAATGTTGCCTATACATATGGGTACACTGTGTTTATCTCTCACTCTAATCGTTGCTATTTTACTTGCAAAGTATGGTTTATGGGAATAGATATATTTTATAAACTACAGCATTTTGCATCATCAAAAGGCATACTACCAAATTTTGCGTCATCAAGAGGCAAAACAAATCTGACACCGAACAATCGGTTATTGTCACGAATAATATGAACGGCCTTGAATATTCAATATGTGTTTACTCAGTCGATCTATCTGCGATTTTTGTGTCGCGTGCGAAAAACATATATAACGTTATATCATGTTCAGTAGGGTTCGTGATAAATACGCGATCAATAACTACTACTCCATTCTGTTTAAATATATGTCAAATAAACGATGACGGGCCCGATTGCGCAGATGGTAGTGATCCGATCGAATCCACGCACCAATCAAATAATTATATGATGATATATTTGTTTGTTCTGTGTCTGGGTGTTAAATATATGCATTTTAGTAGTATATTTGTGATTGTCTGGCGTCCGTAACACAAGCGACTTACCATAGAATCAGGTCAATATTTGAGATGTTATGGGAAATTATATATATGTACATCATTCTTCACTGAAGCTGTGTTATAGAAATTTATTTTTGGTACCTATTTTTTATTTGTTTTATTATTTTTAACTATTTTATATGGTTCACTAAAGATTGTATACATGGTAGGTCTTAAACAGATCATGAACTGTTTCTTTTTTATAAATTGTAACAAACTTTTAGATAAACAAAGCATGCATTTTTTAAAGAAATAGTGAATGTATGCTATATTTATATATTCTACTGCAACGCTACGTTTTAACTTTAATAAACAAATGATAAAGTATACTTAAATAGGATACACATTTCTCAATAATAATATTTAAACAAAGTTTAAAAATAAATAGGTCTAACACCGTAAAATGACGCCACTGATTCTGAAATCTAATTACAGATAAGAACAAGCCCATTAACGCATAAACATGATGCCGTTGTCCCGAAGGATCAGAACTGACAAATTTAACTGGGCGGGGATGGGCAGCAGCAACGTCGTGAAGCTACGCGATTGCCACCGTGCTCGCCCAGCGCGGCAATTATGGGCAAACTTCTCCCTTAAGGAACTACCAGGGAACAACTTGGTGAGCCCTGTGTCTAGCTGTGGACTTCTAAAGGGTGATATGATGACGATAATGAATCTCAATGTTTATTATGAGTATTTATTTGATTTGAATTAATTTTATCATTGTTTCAGACAAGTAGTCAATTCAACGTACATACCAGAGGTTTATAGTAGAGTATACCGGCAGAGTAGAGTAATACCTCCCCCTGTACCAGGTGCCGTAAGAGGCGACTGAAGTAACAGAACCATTAGATGGCGGTGTACCCATCCGAAACAGTGTAGCTCAAATGCACAGGACAGGGACCGGCAGCAGCATCTTTGTCTCAAAAGCTGCGCTCTACGATTACCAACAAGCTTGCCCAGCGCGGCAATTATGGGCCTCCTATGGCAAATTTGATGATGATGATAATACAATTTTGGAGCATTTTTAACCGAGCTTATCCGGAACTACAATGAAGTCAATGAGCAAGCATTCAGTCCGCTTGATACCAACGCTTAGCGAGTCTCCAACCTTGTGATCTAAAGATAATTAGCAAGTGAAGAAGGCAGTAACTTCACTGCCTCCTTCACCCTTAACAGAGAACACAGCAATGCGAATACCACTATTTGGCAATAGAAAAAGATTGAGAGTATTGTACCAGGTGTTACTCGTCCTTGCCCTGTTGCATTGCAGCTACGGTATTTCAGATGGACATTTCACTATCTGGTGATTTAATTACTCTAATTGCATCATACGACACTTGGTTTGGAGGAAGGTACTGTTGTATTCAGTTGGTAACCCGCAGATAACCGAATATTTCTCAGAAAAAAACACCTCAAACTTAGTTATAAATCAATATTTGCTCAGTTTTTGTTCGGTTCAAAAAAATTAATAGAATAACACGCCTACATTTACAAACTTTACTTTTCAATATCAAGAAAAGATCTTAACGATCTTTGTTATTCTTTTTTTAAATAAGTTCATTTTTATTTTTTTAGGAATTGGATAAGAACAGATATATGTTCATATATTTATTGTACTTGTTAGTATACAGTTATTAATATTGCGGTAAAATATCGCATAACATGTCTTTGTCAAGGCGCTGCAAATTGAGCTTCAATGCTCTTTTATATTAATCTCGTATAATAATTTCAATTTGTATTATTTGTTCACAAAAATTTATTAATAATAATTAATAATTTTAAAGTAATTATCTACATTATACATACTATTGTATTTATTTTTATTATACATCATATTATAGTAGCCTAATGGTAACTGCACATCAAATTTTACTATGTACTGCGTCTCCCAATGCAAGGACGTGTATTTGTAAAGAATTGTTTGTAAATCGTTTCCGTATTAACTTTTCAACTGTTCCTCTTCACTAAACGAGTGTAAATCAACGCATTATTATAAATGAATTGAAATACTTGATTGTTGTATATATTAATTCCAGTTCTAATTAAGAGCTCGTTTCTTGAAGTTGTTGACTCGTATGTATATCTTGGACAAATAGTCCAATTAGATAAGTTCAACTTGAAGATAGAGGTCAATTCGCCGAATAAAACTCAACTGGGCAACGTTCGGAAAACTGCGAAACATCTTCTCGTCCAACATACCTCAATGCCTCAAGACGAAAGTATTACCAGCGATGACCAACGGCAGCGAAACGTGGTCTCTGTCCATGCATTCCCTTTCTAAGCCAAATCAAAATAACTCAACGAGCTATAGAGAGGGAATGCTCGGATTCTCTTTACGCGATTGAATTGAGAATTCGAGATTCGTAATAGAACCGAAGTTACCGACATAGCCAGGTGGATTGATAAGTTGAAGTGGAAGTGGGCATGGCACTTAGTAAGAAGATCCGATGGCCAATGGTGCCGAAAGGTTCTGGAATGGAGACCACAGATAGGGAGGCCAACTACATGATGAACTGTCGAACTGACTAAGCCCACAGGATCGCGCTGGACACGGGCAGTATACAACCAGTCTTATTAAAGATGAATTGTAGAAGCCTAAGTCCAGCAGTGGACGTCTTATGCTGACATGATGATGAAGACTGTTGTGTATTACATTGCCATTATATTAGTTTTCCACATTTCTCCGAAATTCCTCGATCAGATCAAGACTGGCGACGGTAACGACCTCTCAGAAATATTCTTTGCAAGTGAGAACTAAGATCAGAACTGAGAACGAGATTATTGAGTAATACCTTTATCGCATAAGCTAATATAAGGGGTTCAATATGTACATATATGCACAAAATGGACGCAACTTAAATCTGTCAAGCTCAGAATAGTTTAAAGCGGCTCTGTGTCATCACTAATCCTTTCATATTAGTCGAACGAGAGATCCACCAGTCTCTTGGAGAAGGGATAATAAACCATATCAATTCTATACACACTAAAAAATCTAATTTTTAACGGCTTTACAACGCGGTAGAGTTAGATACATATATTAGTGAATTGATGGTTTGGACATGTAGACAGGATAGATGAAAACAGAATGACTGCACAAATACATTGACCGGAAGTCGACCGAGTCGAAAACAACAGATCAGGTATTATTAAGCCAACTCGATGCCTTTTTGTAACTGATGTTTATATTGTTTGACTTAAACAAACTCCTAGGGTTGCAAATATTTCACGCGTAGGATTTACCGATAACTATTTATTTACGTAACTCACACATGTACATCACAGTTTGGCGGTTCGGTTTATGATAAGTAAAAGGCCTTTAGTGAATAGAAATAATACCGGATAATCAGAAACAAAGCGGAAGGGAGGAACTCTTCTGCTTATCACGCTAATTCTTATCTACTTAGGTATAATGTATTTGTTTATTTGCTTTATGTTAGTGTATGTTTGCCTGTTATTC
Source organism: Heortia vitessoides (assembly GCA_020976665.1). Classification (NCBI taxonomy): domain Eukaryota; kingdom Metazoa; phylum Arthropoda; class Insecta; order Lepidoptera; family Crambidae; genus Heortia; species Heortia vitessoides. Next base: position 11,367,508 of record JACJUM010002477.1, read on the forward strand.
ACAGATTGATAGATTATTATAATTTTGTTGTAATAAGAATATTTTACGTAATAATAATTAACATATCATATTATGACCCGACTCCAATATAAGTTTCTTGAAGCTGTAGTGTTTTGAATCCTTAGACAGCAGAGGAACTATAATATTGTACTTAAATATATGACAATGAATAAAAAAAAAAATTTATTATTTCCATATTTTTTGCGCGGGGACCGAACCCATGACCCATGTTGCTCGTCAAAGATTATGAAGATAATAAAAGTGTAGATGACAAATTATGTTTATCAGGATCGAAACGTGAGCAAAACATTTTTTTTTCACTGTAGTAAATAGTTATAAGTTTCTATACATAAAGTTAGTTCAGGTTTTATTGCATACCTATAATACGCATTAAATATTAAATTCAATATAATTATGCTAGTCTATCGTTATTTATTTAACGCCCAGAGTCACCTGTCACGTGTAAACTTAATAAAGTTCTTTTTTCAATAAAACAGTCAACATTTTTCTAAGAAGGTAGGTATATACAGAAACAGACTCTTTAAGACCCTTTTTACTCCTTTTTGAAGAACTTCATACTGTATTTTTCTAGGAAAACCTTTACTGGAAGCTCATTCCATAAACTTACGTACGCGACCATTCAGGTTCAAATTATAGGTGAAGCGACGTGATGATAAAAATCACGTCGAAAAAATCTTCTGAACCAAGTACATTGTATAAGCAGTAGAATACACATAAGGAGGTAAAGTTTCTCCTTAGACTTAAGGGATTCAATACCGCATGTGAAACTGGTATCATCAAAAATTCTCACAGCGAGTTTCTGGACCGAGTCGAAGAGTTCAAGCTGGTACTGCGGTGCTCATAAAGACAGCAGCAATGTTCTATGTGAGGTTGGACTTAAGACTTATATAGTTGCAGTGTTTGTTTTCCAATGAAGTGCTGTTTAGCCCTTAGTTTTTATTGACGTTGTAGGAGTTATTGACGCTGAACAGGGTAGGAGACGACACAGAACCTTGTGGAAAGCCTGCATTTGTATCCATACTATATGAGCCGCTACCATTAACTATGTATAACAATCCGTAGGTAGAATAATTTCACACAAGACTCCGATGCCAGACCTAGTCGAACATCTTTCTCCAAATCCAGGCTCACAGCTAATACCTCACCTAGACTCACCAGAGCTAGGGGCCAGCGGTGTGTGCTAAACACTAGAACACTCGTCGCAATTATGGCAAAAATCATTTTGGCAGTCGTTGATCAGATTGTGCTCATCGAAGTATATCAAGAGTTTCGTATTGATGATACGCTTCATCATTTTGGAGAGAACAAAATTTAGAGGTTATAGCGATAGGTCTGTCATTGACCGGTAGGATCTGTCGCCTTTTTTAAGTACTGGATGTACATGGATGGTCTTCCACAAAGTTGGAACTTTCTATGCAGAGTAGGAGAGCTCCAACAGGTGCATCAATACGGAGCACAACTCAGAGACACATTGTTTTAGCACCACTGCTGGTATGGCATCAGGCCTCGAGGCCCTACAACCCGACTTGTAGATTCTAAAGAGCCTAATTCCCGCCAAATACTGGCTTGATTGTAACCGTGAGACTTATATCTTTTTGGAAAAATTATATATATGTATAAAATAAAGGAAGAATTATATACATATATGGACCTTAGGAACGGGAACGAAAATTAGTCTTATTTTATTTTATTAGACCAGTTTACGAATATGCATACAGTCTGCGTGATAGTAGGCGTCATCACAGCTTCACTCGCTCGATTTTATTTTTAGTGAATATCACGATAAACGTTTTTATCAAAACCTTGGATATAATGCCAATATTAGCATTAACATGAACGACTAGTCCTTAGAATGTGTGTCTAATACTAAAGTCGATTAAGTAATTTAGTTGATTACTATGTACTGCTTATATTGTTATGGGTATACTCAGTAATTTTCAATTATGAATATTAAAGCACTCTGGATCTGATAGTCTGTCTATTTCTAACGGTTTCACTGACTATCCAGAAATCCAATTTTTATGTTACTTGTTACGCAAATGGTTTTTCATTAGAAAAGAATATAAGTTATTTTTTATTTCGGATACTTGCTCAAAAAATAAGATATAAATGTACAAACGAAACTACGGGCGTTGCTTAAAATGTTGTAGAAATTAAATATCTCATATATATATATATATTTTATTATTTAAAAAACTAAATACGGTATTGCTTAACTTTACATCAATCTTGAGTGATCAAAATCTGAGAGATGAAATTGTTAAGTCGAGAACATTGTCGCTCTCAATTAAAAATTAGCTTAAATAATTTAAAAATATCTCTTTGTGAGTGTTTTTGCTACTGAAATGATGATACATCTATGGAAACATACTAAAATACTAATCTGAATTCTAATATATCATCATAACGGTTTATTTTTCCATATTAAATATACAGACTTGTTACACAATTCTCCCAACGTCTCTTGAGCTTACGTATAAGGTAAGCCTAATTGTTTTCTAAATCCTACTTTATTTCTTTCATATTAAAGCAGCAACTGCTCTGACTCTTTGGTAATAACAAAACCTGTCATTCAAAATGCCAATAAATATGTACAAACTTTGTCTGTAAAAATCATATGCTAAAAGGTTTATTTTTCCGAGAGCAGTATTTTATAAACTACCAGGATCGATATAAACTACCAGATTCTGGAGTGCAATCAGAATAGATCACATCCAAGTCAGGCTCTGAATCAATCTTGATTATGGAAAAGTAAAGCACAAACAATAAAAGTAGGAAGTTAAGAAGAATCTTAGGTTGGTCTCTAGTCGAAAGGACTTTGTCTAAATACACACGTGCCTTCAGCTTACGACTTGATATTATTTATTTTTCTTTTTTCTTCATAATAAGATAAACTGTGGGATATCAGTCAAAGGTAGCGTACATTTTCTATAATAAGAGGTGACTAAGGTATTAGCCGATAGATGGCGGTATACTCTTCCGAAGTAACTTAACTTAAACACCAACTTGCAGCTGCAAAATTTCGACTGCTGGAGATAGTCCTCTCGAAAAAAAGAGGAAAATTTACCGTAATTACCAATCCGGTCAAGCGTGACGGCGAACGCAGAGCGTAACTTCACAACTGCAATGCAATTACCCATTTCCGCCCTGTTTCATTGGAACTTCAGCGTTTTAGATGGACATACGGCCACCTGTCGATCCGATACCCCAGTCGTCTCTTACAAGTCCTAGTACAGTAAGAGATACTACTAGATTCTACAATGCTAGTTACTCACAACAAATTTATTACGAAAAAGAAAGAAAACAATGGAGTACCAAATTGCTTGCCGAAGTGAAACGAAATGATTCTTCCTAAACTCGTACGCATAGTATCACGCATGTTTTTGTGCTCTCGTTTACCGTAATCAAGATTGAATTCAGAGCCTTGCTTGTAACCGCAACCTAATTCACCCGAATTTTCCATCAAATGGAAAGCCTTCTTTACTGTGTAACGTAATTCAATTCAAGGCGTAATGCCTCTTAGGGTTGTCAACCGATTACAATATCTAATCAAATGATGATTTTACTTTGTACAATTAATGCCTGTTTTAATGATATGAAACTTATGTTATGCTAACTTTATAATGTATTATTATGATCAGAATAAGTGCATTTGTTATACTTCTATGGTTTTTATTGGTGATTTGGCATGTAGACAGGTGAAAAGCATACAAGTGACATATCAAGTTTCATAGGCACCTTTTGACTTCAAGATAATAAGAGACCCGCCACATAAATCGATAATAATAATATATTGTTTATTGACAATAAAAGTATACACCACTGGAATCAACACAAAAACTTTACAACAACATGGAGTTGTAGTATTTTTTTTCAGGCAACCTTTGGATACAAATACTGATCATAGCTTGAAGTTGTAGTAAATTGAACAATTGTCATATTTTTAAAACTTTACTAACTAGGCATAAAGACTCGAGAACAACCATAAATAAACAATTCAAAGTTTACAAAATGGCTCTCGATTATTCTAATTGAGTTTATATCAGAGTTCAATTAAAAATAATAATAGAGTTTAAAAATAAATAAATTCACTGTAGTTATGCGTTGTCAAAAAACTTAAGAATCGCGACAAGTCAAGAAATATGAAATAAACATTTGAATAACCCTTTACAATAATATCAGTACGAAGCTAACAGATTTGAAATGTCATGTATCTTAATGCGTAGTAATGACATACCAACTAGATTAAATTCATACCTCACAAAGTTAAGAGCACGCGAGCAGGCACTTGGTACAACCCTACAGTTCCCCATGGATTGGCAATTTCGTGGAATTTTATACTTTACGCCCCATAAAATAAGGTTTAGGTTTCCGGCTCTAAGAATGATATACAGCTAAATGCAACCGTGAAAAGGACTTTTCTTGGAAGGCAATGTGAATCGGAAATATTTGTATTGAATCCTCTTCTGTAAATAATATAGCGTTTGTACTCAAATAATAAGACCGATCGTTATTTTAACGAGATATTGTGTCTTTTGTTGTTACTTGCTTATATAATTATATAGTATAATTACACTTAAAACGTTTCAAGTAACATTATGAATGTAAAAGTTTGTATATTTGTTTATTACCTCTCAAGGCTTTAGTCTTACCGAATCTTCTCAAAGTTTGCACACATATAGTTCAGAGTACGGAGGAGATGAATATAGACTTTTGTTTTAAAAACCAATATTATTACTAAAAAAAGAATAGATTTTAAAAAGCGCCATCGAATGTTTATTTATTTATTACATAATAATACGGGTTATCTTAATTACACAATTATGAAGTTGTAACAAAAATTAAATTACTCTACATCGAACCTTATTATTAATGATTTGACGTTATCAACAAATACGCCAAAGTCCGGGTGAGATATAAGGAGAGCGTTAAGTGCCTACTGCATGCGGCATAAAGGTGATTGCGCACGAGCTACAGTACGAAATGGCAGAGGCGCAAACAGCCGATCTCTTCGTCCGGATCGAATGCGCAGATGGTTGTCACAGAGAGTTGCGTGACAATTAATTTCGACATTCAGGCGAGTCCACATCTCCACGCAATATTACTACAGTGGTTGACAGCTCTGCACGAGCATTCCTGGTTATCAGAGAATTCATCCCCAACATTTCCAGCAAGAACTTAGTTGGCTTCGTAAAGGAATAATATCCGTATACCCTTTTATAATAGCAGGGGAGAAAAGCTTTCTGAACTTTTTCTATAAATTGTCTATACTTGGCCACGCGTGGATTCCAAATATATCCACTAGATTCTAATGAACTATTCACCAGACAGATAAAAATAATCTAAGAGATATTTGAATTCTGGAAATGAAGTGAGTTTCGTAATACAGATCCTAAACGACTATAACAGTATAAGCTAATCTTATATATAGTTGTTCGTTGTTGTTATAAATGTTGATATGTGAGCTTGTATGTTACCTCTTTACACTGTATTTACTTAAACAATCTTCGTGAAATTTCACAAGGAAATAAATAAATTCCCACATCTCATAGATTAACCTGACTCGGTGGTACGTCGCTTAAAGCACTTATGTTACGGACGCCAGACAACAGAATACATAATCATAAATACATATTAAAACAACGTACTTCTGTGAAAGCTGATAATGAACTGTTTTTATTATACCCACATTTTATAAACATACAGGTTAACCAGAAATATGACATATATAACCATAGATGCCACTAGGCTGCTTATTTGATGTTAACATTCGTAGATAATATATTTCCAACACTACATATATTTAATACGTTCTATCTTCCACCCCAAAAAGATACTGTGTTCACGCGTGTGGAGCAGCGGGTAAAAGCTAGTTTCCAATAAAAATGGAATTTAAATAATCTAAGTAAGCTAATATTAAAAATAAAACTTATTTACAAAATCCACTGTAGCTCGAAACTTAAACGAATAAATATTATTTTATTGCTTAAATTAGTTTTCAACTGAACAGCTGGGTGGTGTAACTAAGGCAACATTTTTTTTTAAATATTTATATTTGAAAATCTATTTCAGAATGCGGTTTGTATTAAGAAACTGTTGGGTTCTTTGAGAACTATCATTAATTATGTTCGCTCTACTCTGTTGTTAACTCAAACTGGGAGAAGCCGTTAAAAATGGTAGTTTTATTATACTTGATCACATTTCTTATTGGCTTTGTTTATTGTCGTATTCCTCATAGGTAATATGTGTATCTTTTATATGTTTTTTGCTGATTGCCAGCCTTTTTTTATCTTGGCCATTTTTGGTACAAATAATTTTTATAAACTACTTATTATTTATAGGTACTTTTTACTTGTAAATTATATTTCTTGCACAATTTATTGAATGTTAATTTCTTTTAAATTCAGTAACATCTTTGGAATTCTTAATAATATAATTATTAATGCCAGCTTCTTATAAATTCACACATCATCTCATATACTGTTCTACCTCAGAGATAAGTCGCTTAAAGCATTTATATATGTTTCGGACATCAAACAATCAGAGGAATCACAAATGTAATACTTAAATACATATATTCAACACTCAAGCACAAAACAAACCTAAATACCTATCTATCTATCATATAAATATTTGGCCTAGGTGGGGATCAAACCCACGACCTTTGGCGCATAAGATAGGATCACTACCTTGTGCGCCATAGCTCTCGCCAAAACATCTGTCAAGTTAAACAAGTTAATTTAGAATTTCGTTTGTTACTGATTGTTTTATATTACAAAAGTTAAATTGTCTCTGTTTATTCCAAACTTTTGTTAATTATTTTTGCAAATAATTGTTATTATTTTGTTAAAATATTGTAAAGAGTTAATTTAAACTTCTGTAGAGATTTTTAAAACTTACTAGCTTTCTGCTTATGACGCCGCCCACTTTGATTATATATTGCAACCCACAGGATCATAAATGGCCAGCAGCATCCTCTTCGCTAAACTGTACTCCGGGAATGCCACCACGCTTGCCCAGCACGGCAATTATGGGCAAAATCCGCCTATCTTAGGGATGTCTACGTCCTGAATCCAGTGAACTTTCTTCAGCTGATGATGTTGTTATAAGTTGCGCACCATAAGAATACATATCGAAGAATTATTAATTTATAAGCATACAATAAAATTTCAGGACAACATTGTATTACAAATATTCCTACTCAATTCACGTATTCATGTCATAATTTCTAATCACTATATTGTATAAATTGCTGTCTGTCTATCCCTATGTATGCTTAGACCTTCAAAACTAAGCAACGGATTTTCAATCGTCTTTTTTAATAGATAGAGTGTGATTCAAAAGATAATAGCTTCTAAAGCTAAAAAGCTAAAAGTGTCTTATGTGATGAACTTTTCAGCATATAAGAAACCTTAGTCAGTGTTATGAGAAACACTCATAATTTTCAAAGTTTCTTAAGTGATGTCGTAAATAAACATTTTTTTTTTGCTATTACATTGCAAACGGTGACTAAACCAGACTGAGATAGATCAAAATAATCTACTACATAATTGTATACCATATAAATGTCTACAAAAAGTACGCGGTGGTATATGTCCATCTCTTAGAGATAACCCAAAATAACCATTTTTTATTCTCATTGCACCCGTGTGAATTAGGGGGCGGGCCGTAGTAATATTATAAAAGTTAAGGTTTAGATGATAAATGGACTTTTGTTTCTCGATCACATCAGAGCTGTTCAATAAATTTGGAGCAAAGATTATATTAGATTTATTATTATAATAAATCAATTGGCATCTTATCTCGGTTAGACATAGACATTATATATATGTAGATAAATATTTGCTTAAAAATAGTTTATAAGAGTACCTCCTATTTACAATTGAACTCATTTTCACGTAACCGAGGTTACAGGCAACAATAATTAAATACTAGCGACCTCGTCTAGACTTTTTATGGGTACATCATCATAGTCATCATATTAGCCATTGGAAGTCCACTACTGGATATAGGTCTTCTCAAGAAAGGGGGAATTTTGCCTAAAATTACCGCACTTGGCAAGTTGTTAATGAAAGAGCGCAGCTTCCACGACCGATATGCTGCAGCCCATCCCCATCGATTTGCAATTGCCAACACGCTTACCTAGCGCGGCAATTATGGGCAAAAAACCTCCTTTCTCAGAGAGGATAATGTCCAGCAGTGGACTTCCAGTAGTTGGTGTGATAATGATGATGATGATGAAGTTTTCTTTTTCTTAAAATCTTTCTTAGAAAAGCCTCTTATATTTGATTCTCAGAATAAATCCTTATATAAAAATAAATGACTGAGGATTTTGGTAGTTACCTTAATTTAACTTTTTAAATTATTGATTTCGGACATTTCATCGAAGTGTTCACAAATTCAGCTAAATTGAAACTCTCCTCTTTTTAAATAAGTCAAAAATATAGCTAGTTTGAAAGTACATATTCGATGTAGGAGTCACAATATCAATTATGTTATCGTTTACGTGAGAGCTCTGACTCTTTAACTTCTTTTAGTTAGTCTTTTGTTAGATATGATCTCTTTACAAAATACATATTTTACTAGAGGTAGACCTCTTACGAAAGTCGTCTGTATTGGTATCTCACTCTGATCTAATTTTACCGCCAAATAGCAGTGTTTGCATTACTGTGCTTCGATTTTAAGGGTGGGAGAGGCGGGAAGAGTACTGGGTAAACGTGACAATTAATAATCTTCAATTCACAAGGTTTGTCGACACACTATGAGCGAATTCTTCTTGGGGGTGGGGAGGGGGGAGCTTATGGCGGCTGCTATGATGATTTGAATCCATTTAGATTAAAATTCTTAACCAAATTCCTGCTAACGTCAATATAATTTACAAACAGCGTTATATTTCGTGGGCAATTTTCATTTTTGTACTGTATTTTTCATGAAATATTAACAAAGTAAATTTTTTTCTTTAATTTTTTGTAAAAATTAATAGTCAAACGTTTTATTTCAATATTTCAGCAAGTCAAAGTAAAAAAAAACATAGCCCGTAATATTTACAAAATACTAAGTTCTATATTGTTTCTGGGTTAAAAAATAATATCAAAAGCTATTTTTCTGCGAAAATACCCTGGCATTATACGCAATTGAACAGAAAGCACACGAATCAGTTTCGTCAACCTCTTTTACATCGTGTATATTTTTATCAATGAAATCTTTATATTGGCACCTTCATACTAAAATAGAAGTCTTTAAAGTTACTTAATCTTTCGATAAACTCGAACTTCATATATTGTTAATTAAATAAATTCATTACAGGTATTAACTAAATTGTTCTTATAAACAATATAATGTCTATAAATATGACCGATGACCCCGATGACCTCAGGGATATGTGTTCCAGAATGATAATGAAAACCAGCATGACACGTGACCAATCACCCTTATTTTTCTTTATAGTATCGGCTGTCTGCAACCCACGGGCTGAATGAATCAATTGGTCAATTCTGCTTCTGACCTCATTTTTATTTCTTTTCTTTTTTGTATCTTTTGTTTTATTTGACGAAAATAAACAAAGGAGTTTGTTTTTGGAGTGGAAAATTGAATGCCTTGCAAAATTGAAATTATATTTCTTCCTTAATGATTAAAAGCACCCAATATAAAAACAAATGTATTAATTGGCATCAACGAAAAACAAGAACGAAAAATATAACAGAACGGAGGTAAAGAAAAAGGAAAACATTATTCCAAAAAGAAGCAAATTCGGATACTTCAGCATTTGCATTCTGCAGTAAAATAATAGAATGTCACTGCATAGTAGCCGTTGGACATCGGCCTCCCAAAAATTCTGCTGCCCATCCCCGCTTTGTTTTATTTGACCTACACTGCATCGGGTGTATAAACCGCTATCTGTCGGTTACCACACATGCCACAATCACCTCTTACGACAACAGGTACAGAGAGAGGTACTATTGCGCTCTACCAGTACCACGCGGAAGAGTACATAATACATGAAAATATAGATCAGGATACATTATGTAATAGGTTCTAAGTCTATGTGTTTGTAGAACGTTTTTTTAAGTTCAGAGCCTCTGAGAGAGAGTGTACAATAAGTTCTTAAGTAAAAACTCATCAAGAATCGTATAAACAATCAACATATACAAAGGAATATATCTACCAACACTCACACACATACATACAAAACATATATATACACAAATAATAAGAAATATAGACGAGAATATAAAACGAATAATATAAAAATAAGTACTAGAGGAACTAGGTAGTACTCCTTTCCAAAGACAAGAGATGTACCTCCCATCTCTCCGTACTTAATTAAACATCTTCAAAACCTTCTCTTTCTGTCTCTTCATCCATTTTCATGAGCTTTCTCCAATATATATGTATTGCGCTTTAAGTATCTATTTAAACTTTTCAGACGACCTGAATTATATTTGCATTATGAACCGCATGGTGATAATATGCTATTAGTATTTTAAAAGTTTTCTATGAAAGACTGGTAAATTTATGTGAATAATTAAATGATAAATGTGTATTTAAAATAACTTAGCTTTTGTCTTTATAATAACTAAATTAGCTTATATAGTAAGCTACTACTAACTTTTTTCTATAATATCATCTTAAATTTATACGTCCACTAATCGTAATATATCTACTGATTTAACGGATTCGACAATGTTGAGAACGTTTACCCTAAAGTAAGGGAATCGTCAAAAAAAAAATGAAAAACGGTAAATAAAAAATGTTTTAAAGATGGTAAATGAATTGTCATTTATTATAATACTAGCGACCCCCCTGGCCTCGCACTGATGAAATAAGACTAAAAAATGGTTGCTGTGGGTTATCCCTAAGAGATGAACATATATATCGCTGACATTTTGTAGACTTTTTGAAGGTGTACAATACATACACATATATTACATTATTGTGATCTATCTCATCGCATTCACCCAGCGTTTCTTATGTCCTCTAAAATTATCTATACTGAAAACCTCTAAAATTATCAGTGTTTCTGTACTTAGTCACGCATGTATTATTTTAGTATATACATGTAAATCTTCCTCTTAAATCAGTCTGTCTATTAGAAAAAACGGCTGCGTATGTTTATAGATCTAAGGATACATATGGACAGACAGCAGAGAGCGATTTTGTGTTGTACTTTTTTTTTAATAATTAATAAGCTATAAAAGTTTGTAAAGTATAGTTTATAGAAAGCAGTCAGTCGGTTCAAGAGTGAACGTCACTTTACTCGAGTAAAGTATCGTGTCGCTGGTAGCGGGGTTGCCATGTTGCGTCACTTTCAAACAAACAGTCGCCTATACACCATCTTCTCGACGAATCACTGCCGATATTTGTTATCATATTGTTTGTATGCATTCTTAATAATTAATCACTAAGCATATCATATTAGTGATATCCTTTGACTGTTAAATTTCCGAATAATTGTCAAATTTTATTTTCAATATACCTATATTTGTTTATATGTTTATTTGGTTATATGTTATAACTTCCTTAACACATACGCCTACAAAATAATGCTGGATTGCGCCGATAGAGGAACTCTCGCGTCTACATATTTATAACTATGTTTACAGTGAGAAATTCGAAATATAGAAAAAAAATTCAGCCTTAGAACGTCCACCGATGGAACATGCTGATGGCCTCTGCACGAAACAGGGAATTGTGCTCATATTTGTCGCGCTTCGTAGATCTTACAGTAATCGTAGAGCGTATATTCGCTACAGAAATGGGGCTGCCTATACCCACCCGTTTGCTTGCATTTAAGCTATTCTGTTTCGGTTGGATTATAATAGTTGTTACTTCTGTGTCGGTACCTCACCGCACACAAAATCATGTAAAGCCCCAAATTTGCAATTCTCTTCGGAGTATATTAACGAGCCCAATGGCATATTCGGTATTGTTTCTATCTTGTGCACAAACGGTCGTGGGATTGATCCCCACCAAGTACAAAAACACGATAAATATTAGTGTTTGTTCTGTGTCTGGGTGTTAAATATGTATTTATGTATTATATTTGTAATTACAGAGTATTTTAATATAAGGGCTTGGTTATTCAATAATAAAAGTGCAAGAAGCATAAAGTATACCGACTTAAATTTCTATATGCGTGCTGGGATCATCTACATGAGAATAAAGGCCGCATCGAACTTTCCCAATAACTCCTGATAACAAATTGTAAGTTGTTTCATTGAATCACTAAGTTCAGCTTTTCAGCTTAAGCGGAAACTTTACCCGAGATAACACCGTATTTAATATTCAATATTAATTTTATTTATTTAATTAAATTCTCAATTTGTGGACTTACATTTGTATAATCCTATTAGTCGTGGCATTTGTACTGCTGAACATAGACAACTCCAAGTTTGTACCGTACAATGTAAGCATACTTTATTATTTTATTTTTTATTGGACAAGGTCGAAAATATATATATATATATATATATATATATATATATATAAACATACAGTCCATGTGACAGTAAGCCTTACTGCAGCCTATAGACTCACAAGCGCGTTGTCGTCAACCTAGTAACTTAAAGTTATTTTATCATATTTACCAAGAATTTCACTACCTCTCTCACCTATTAAAATTTTTATAAATAACAATTTAGGTAATACAATGTTATCACCTCTCTTTGCCAATAACAAAAGGTGATAGTGAGGTACCAATGAAGACAGCTTTTGTATGAGGTATGCCTCTTGTTAAGTCTATATTTCTAATTAGATTTAGATTCATCAATCTAAACATTATGAGTGAGGCCTACATGGAATAGAATCGTAGGAAAATTTAATTTAAAATTTAATTCAAAACATATACCACCAATACTTAAATACATAAAAATAATATCTGCATTATTGGTAATTTCAAATCAGTTGCTATTTTAAAACTAATATGTTTATAAATACAAAATAGGTAAAAGTTTAATTTCCAAAGCCGTATTGTTGTTGTTATATAAATGAAAAATCCAGACGGGAACGCCGCCACTTGATAGGTCTATGGTGATCAATAGGTTCTTCTTAAGTATTAATATAAAAATAAAATAAGTCTTATACGGAAGTGTCTGTAATCTATAAAATCATCAATCATCATATAAAATACATGATATAAAATCATCATCCGGCATCGCATATTTTCTATAAAAATAATATCTACGTAACATAATTACAAACCAAGTAAATAAGGTATTACAACCACTTGTAGCTTATGCATATTATTGTGGGTAAAGTAAGTGTTCACTCAACATAAAATACATTGACCTGACACCGATATTAGTTCTTGAAAAGCACTTGTATAGATAGACTAAAACAAGTACCAATATTTGTAATATGATTTTTTGTCCGGGCTGGGAATCGAACCCTATATGACGTCAACCTATAAAAGATCACAACCATCTGCGCCGTCAAACCCGTTGATATATAAACCACTGAATAAAAAAAGTTGACCGAATTGCATTTCAGTACTGCAATTTTTTGGTAATAATTCCCAACAAAATCATATTTAAGTAATGTACATACAACAAGATGTCAGAACCATATATTAGTCTATGATTTGTTCACAATGTAAACACACGTCTCTCCTAAACTTTGCTTTATCTTCGATGAATGTTCCTAATAACCTTCACCGCAACCAAACATTCCCGCAGTCAAAGCCTTCTAAGTTTAAAGCAAAACTTAGTGTAAAGTACACGATCTAAAACCTGAACCGTTTTCTCTATATTGTTGTACACTAGCTTTGCGTCCGCAAAAGAAACTATTCTGAGAAATCTTTTCCTGACGGCTAAAATATGCAAAAATATGTGCCGATTCAGAAGCAATATAGATATATAATATTTCAGAAACGATAAAGAAACATAAAAAGCCAGATATTTCCCACGGAAACACATTTTTGGGATAAATTGGGTAGCCTATGTGTGACTAATTTCTCTCGTCATAAAATCTTTGTAACGAATTTCAACCAGATCTGTTCTGCCAATCCGGCGTAACAGCACAGATCCACGATTTCGTTTGTAAGAAAAGATTTATAAAACTTTACAATAAAACATAATGATTTATGAAAAAGTAACAGTTTTACGGAATTGAAACTGAGGATAACTACTACATAAACTATTATCAAATGTTTCATCTTCTAAGCCATTGGAAGTTCTCTGTCGGACGTAGGCTCTAAGAAAGAGAAAATTTTGCCCATAACTACCGCGCAAAGCTTAGCTTTGCGACGGGGATGCTACTGCCCATGTGAGTGCATTACGCTTAGCCACACTGTTACGGATGGATATACCGCCGTCAGTCGGTTTTGGTACCTTAATCGCCTATTACGACACCTGTACTGTACCTGTACAGGTGTGTCGAAAAGTACTATTCTATTGTGCCGTTACCACACGGCACTTTAAATCTTATCATAGTTTTCATAGTTGTTTATATCATTTAAATAACGCATAAGTACCCATTGATATTGATTAAGTATATATGGCTAGAGGTATTTAAATTATCTGAAATATATTAAATAAAGCTGACATATCAACCTGACTGACATATCAACGCAGAACCTAAACTCTAAGGGTTAGAAACTAGAAATTTTGCACAAGAGTTATCTTAATAACGTAAACAGGGGTGTAAAGTTCCAATGAAACTTTACTGTTTTTTAAGCAATACGAATGAAATTCTGAAAGTTCCTTCATTAAGTCACGTAACAAGTGTAGAATATCTATTTGAATATCATCCCTAAAGAGAAAGAAGGGGGTGCAAAGATAACATGAAAATTCTCTAATTTATGTTTCTTTGATAAAATGTTATATTTGAGTTATAGATGCTTTTGCTGATTATCCTTATTGTGAATACCAATAATTGGACTTTAATTGGCAGATAGCTATTGTTACAAGATAAATAACTACTTTTTATGGTATTTATTATTCTCAGACAAATAGGAACTCCGCAGGTAACCACGGGACACTGCTAATCATTCAACATTTTTTAACTTTTAAACTAGGTAAAAATTATTTTATTAGCCTAATTTTTAATCATGTGGCTACTTAAACATGTTAACTTTTTTTTAAATTACAATACGTACGAAAACTTCAACCAACCTCAAAACTCAACGGTCATAAATCTTTTTTCACTTCAATATTTTGATATATTGCTCGTGTTCCGACTGCCAAGACAATTAGCTTCTAAGTTACTCACCTGAGTAGTAATTAAAACAAAATACCTTTCACATCTACTCAAAGAACATAGCGTCTTGAAAAACGATGTTTAGACAACAAGAATTAACTATTGTTTTTGTCTAATTTTAAGTAAATCATTAATTTTAATTAATATTCACGGAACGTTTTATAAACAGAAGTCATTAATTTGCTTCAAAACATCAAGGTCTTTTTATATTGCTCAGACTATCAGATACTTTTAAGATAATAAAAACACTTCGTTTTCCAGATTTGTACCTAAGCACAGATCAGCGTTTGTATTGGTCAACTTTCTAAATTGGTTCCTATTGGGTGTTACTTGTAAAATTGATTGAGGAATATCGACAGATTTGTATCAATTTTTGTTTGTATTTCCTAAATTCAAGGTTTACAACTGACACTTGAGAGCAAGAATATTCAAAGGCTAAAATATAATTTAACAATGTGTATGTAATTCTTACAAAGATAATATGTATTGATCACTGGCACTGGATCACTTAATTATGTTCGGCGGCAGTGCGATCCCTGCAGCGTTCTAGTTTGTAAAGTGAGAGACAAAATGTATTGGTTAAACGGACCAATTATGCCCAGGTCACTGGTTTTGGGACGCAAACAGGAACCTTACTGCGATTATCTAATACATCATGGGAGTATAATATTTTGCCAACAATAACACTTTCTAAAACCATTTTTAATGGTTTCAAAAACCGCAGTATACCATAACAATATCAACAAAAAAAATGGTATAATGAACCACGTAAAGCCATTTAAAAAGTAATTTTGGTGGAAGTGCGTGAAGGGTGTATAAAATTCGCTAATTTAAATACCAAGTTCACTGTTGGACAAAGGCGAAAGGCGATTTGTGCCCATAATTACCACGTACCGTGTCATGTGTGTTGGCAATCACAGAAAGTAGCTTAGCGTGTGATGGGAATACTGCCCATCCCAACCCTGCTGTGTTTGAACGTTTTATGAGTATACCGCCATCTTTTCATTCCGGTACAATTGTCCACTTTTACGACACCTAATGCAAAGAGAAGAACTATTCTACTTTGTTCCACAGCCCAAATAAGACTAAATTTAGGTTTTTTTATATCCTACATGGATATAAAAAAGCGATAGTAGGACTCTCCGTGCTGGCTTATCTGTGTTTAGCAAAATTACCGCTCTTCCAATGCCCACCCCGTCACAGAGTACCCATTCTATTTTTAACTTAGGGGGGATTCTATACATACTATTAATTTTTTCGGTCGACTTAATAAATAGTAACGTCGTCCTAAAGTTCGTGAACATAGATAGATCCTTATCTATAGTCTGAGTTATGGGCAATAAATGTGCGCGATCACGTACTTTTTGTAGCATCTTGTTGAAACAGCGATCAGCCGATCAAAGAGAGCGAAGGAAGAGAATCTGTTGCCAATGGTAGTCTTAAAAACTATACCTTTACGTCTGAATGTAATGAATCAGATATTCAGTAGTGAACTAAAAAATTATATAATTTATGTTTGAATATTACAAAGGGCGCGACGCGAAAAATAAAAGTAGAAGAATTTAAGTTTATTATTTTTGTATAACTAAGTTTGTGAACAAGCATTCGGTCCGGGTATGTGATCAGCCTAAACACAAAGACTTGCCAAACTTGTGACCTGTATCAATGATATATTTAAAACAGTAACGTTACGAGATACCGGCAAAGAAAAACGGTTTTTCCAACTGTACCTAGTATCATAAAAAAAAACTTGATTCACAATTCTCGAAGATATCGAGTAACATACAAAAAAAAACTGGAATTGAGAAAATCTCCCTTTTTTTAAGTCGATCAAAAATGCGACTGGGGCATCCAAACCGACATATATAAGATGATATATCCATTTCATCCAGTTACAAAATGTAAAAATGGCGGACTTAATGCCAGATGGTATTATCTCCCAGTCAACCATTACACAAAACAGAAAAATATATATATATATGTATGTATATATATAAATAAAATAACGTACATCAGGAATAGGGTTATAAAGTCAGAGAAGCAGCATCAGTAAATAAAGTACGGAGACAGCGTTTCAGGATAAATTTGTTTGGGGATTGCTTAATATTCAACGGAAGCTCGTTCCAGAGTCGTATAGCTGTCACTGTAAAAGAGTTTGTCAAAAAACTAGAGTAATGAAAAGGAGTTAAGAGCAAAAGAGTATTAGAAGAACGGAGATTACGTTCGTGAGAGGAAGATAGGAATTGTCCTTTAAGTAAATTGGTGAGTAGGAAACCAGCCGAGAAGAGAACGGTAATGGGAAATATGATAGTATTTACGCAAACGGAAAATGAAACGGAGACAGTTGTTTAATAGACGATCCAATTTATTAAGGAGTTCTTGAGAGATATTAGTGCAGCACACGTCACCATAGTCAATTATGAGTAAAACCAAGGATTAAATAAGAAGGGTTTTGGTTTTAGTAGGAAGAAAATATTTTAATCGATAGAGAGCACGAAGCGTTCCAGTAACCTTACTGCTGATTTCATTAACATGTGTATCCCAGGTTAAGGAAGAGTCGATAAATAGGCCAAGATTCTTAACGCATGTGCTGTAGGGCACTACCACGTTATTTAAAATAATTACAGGTACATTTTTTAAATTGGATAATTGCCTTTTGCTGTCCAAGATAATAGCTTGAGTCTTAGACGGGTTCACAGAGACACCAAACTTTTGTGACCAGTTTGTGATGTTGGTCAAATCAGCATTAATCCGAGCGATGTGATTTCTTCAAAACAAGCCTCTGCAAAGCGTTCTCCTCGTCTTCGTAACACTCACCGACATCAATCTTCACTGAACAGAGATATCCTGAATTCATCTGAGAACAATACCCTATTCCAGTCTTTTTGAGTCTATGACTCACAATTTCGAGCAAACCTAAGCCTGGCAACTCTGTGCTCACGGAGTAACTTAGGGCCGCGAGCCAGGCGATGACTGCGTATATTGGCTGCAAGAAGCCTCTTTCTGACCTTCCATAGACTAATTTGCACATTTTTTACTTGCGAGATTGTTCTTAAGGTAAGGCACATACGAAGACTTGCGATTTTTCAATGCGCGACTTACAAGGAAACGATCATCCCGTGGTTGGCTACATGGTTTTCTTCCAGAACCAGGCCTTCTCTCAACGAAACCGGTGTGTTGATACCGCTGCCAGGTCCTTTGAACCGTCGAGCGACTCACACTTAGCCTCTGAGCCACGAACCATTGGCTGCAACTATCTTCGAGCAGCGAAATAATTTTGGTAGCTTCTACCATTTTCGCTAACATTATTGAGACCCACAGCAATAACTGAAGCTTTGACAATTAGGAATAGAAATAAATTCATAAAAATTTACTAAAAGTTATGAAAACCGATTTTATCTTTTGGAACTTCGCACTAAAAAAGTAGGATAAAAAGTGGTTTTCCGTAAAAACAAGCATCAAACGAAAATTGAATTTAAAACGTACTGTTTTAGACACCACGGCATTTTTAAAACCGGTCAGTAATATGTACAAATGATAGAAATCATTTTGGTACCATATTTTTAAAGAAGAATTAAAATCAAAACCACCTGTTTTTTTGCAAATTAGTGTATTACTTATTTAGCAATAAACGAGTTTACTGCGTCCCATAGCTTTCAAACTGGCACAAACCAATAAAAACACTGCTGTTTATTGGTCAAAATAAACTCGATCCTTATTTCTTTCTTTTTCTTTGGAATTGTGTAAGATCAGCGCATCGTTAAGGCTTATATTTTGCAAACACCTAACCGCAAGTTTTCTGCAAATACTTTTCAATTTAATGTAACGTATTACTAATTGAAATATTCAATTTAGGATTATATTACTATATAATCCTTAGTAAGTTTAGTTCATGTGACATGACTGTTAAATTAGTATAGTTTCGTAATGTTTGTTAAACATTCGCCTGCGGCGTTAGCAAACATTCGTAGATATATGTATATACAAATGTATATTCCATAATTACATATAGCAACATGTTAATTTACAGAGTAAGTTGCTAAGAATGATTAGTGTAATATATTGGGAAAATTAAAAACTATATTTTTAAATTAGATTTGCTTGTACGGCAGCCCTTTTTTTAAAAAATAGCATGAGTGTTATTTTATAGGTGTTGCAAGTTTAGTATCTAATTTCTTTTTAATTAAAACAAATTCTGTTTATTGTTTATTATCATATTTTTGTTGTTTTGCTTCTTATTTTCTGTACATTGTCTTTAAACTTGCTCAGCGCGGCTATTATTGGCGAAATATTCCCTTTCTTGGGAGGCCTAAGTCCATCAGTGGACTTTCAACGGCTGATGATATTGATGAAGATATTTAGCTAGCTAGATAGCGGGCTGGATGGCGCATTCTGTAGTGTTTCTATCTTGTCAAAAGGTCGTTATTTCGGTCCCCAACCAGGATAAATATTTATACGATGAATGTTTTTGTTTGTCCGGTGTCTCAGTGTCTATGTATTTGTCCTGTGTCACTATGTATTTAAATATTATATTCGTAATTCCTCTGTGTCTTTACTGTCTGATATCTGTAATAGAAGTAAGCGACTTTATTTGGAGTCAGGTTCAATACGGAACAAAGCAAAGGACACAGCTAATTCGCGCTAAAAACCACGCTGATTCATGTTATAACAGTTAAGTGTAATATAAAGTATCCTCAAGTATAATATAAAGTATCAGTCGTATTGGGCCTAGGCCTCCTAAAAAAAGGGCTTTTCCCATAAGAGCCAAACAGTACAGACCGCATCAGTCGTAATTAGGATGCTGATGCAATGTTGTATTCGGGCTACGTAATTTCAGATGAATATTTGCCATCTGTCAGTTTCGGTTCTCCAGGTTCCTCCTATTCCGCCAGGTGCAGAAAGGGGGAATATACTATTCCATGGTAAAGTACATCAACTATTTGTCTATAGTAAAAAAATATAATCTAAAAAAATAGGTTAAGTCCTATCTATCACGTTTTAGTGTTTCCACACACTCATCTCCACTTGACGTATCCAGTATCATGTCAAAATCGATTTTCAAGTATAATTTTATGACCGCAGTAGACGTGTCTTGTATTCCGTATCAGTTTCCGAGGTATGAAAGCGTTCGATTTTTATATCTTCCCTTCTATTGGCCAATAAGCACGTGCTTCTCTTATGACCGTTTGGCGGGATTATCCTAATATTTTCTGCTTTGTTCAAGTCCTACCAGGCATATGCATTCGTTTAAAAATCTGCGTCTATTACTATGGATTTGTTTGTTGATTGTCATATACGGTCCTAATGGTACTGATGGTAGTGGTCCTATCATGTGCGCCAAAGGTCGTCAATTCGAACCCCCCCCCCCCCCCCACCCCAGGAGAAATATATGTATATGACAATATTTGTGTATTAATATATATATATATATATATTTAAGTATTATATTTGTGATTCCTTTGTTTGCATTATTTATTTTAAAAAAATTGACTTTATACCCATCGTGACTTACTCTACGTAAGTAAGAAAAGTTGCTTCCTCTGGAGTAATCAAAAATATGTGGAAAAAAGGTTCTAATAATATAATTGAAAAATCATGTAACATGTAAAAAACTTATAATCTATGAATCGAGTGTCCTTGTTCGGAATATTATTTATTATAGTTAGAGTATGAGAATAGATTATCCATAATTTTGACATATATATGAGCTACATGTTAATTACATATTAATAATACAGATTTATGACCACGAAGTACTGATGGAGTAGTCAAGTACTTCCCTTTGTATCAAATACCGGAAGCGACTGATGGCGGTATATCTATCTGTAACAGAGCTGTTCAAAAACAACAGGATGGATATGAGCTGAAGCAGTCCCGTCGTGATGCTACGCTCTTCGATTGCGACAATCTTGCCCAGCGTGGCAATTATGGGCACTTATGCAACTTTCTTGGTGAGACCTATGTCCGACAGTGGACTTTCAACGGCTGATATGAGGAGATTAATATGCAAGCTGTAAGACCCGCCAAAGCCGAGCCTAGCGTCGAATCACCGCCTGCAAGGTAAACAGATAATCAGACTAAAACCGCGATGGCACTGCGTAGAGGCTGCATGCAACGGGTTCTATTCCAACATGAAGTAGACCTCGTACAATGTCCATCTGCATCGATAGTTCAATCTCACCTATTCCTACCGCCAAACAGCACGGTTTGCATCCCTGTGTTAGGATTTGAAGGGCAAAAAAGGCAGTGAAATAAATGGGTAATGTGACATAATATCTTCAAGTCACAAGAAAAGCAACGAGCTAATGAAATCTTCGTGATACAAGTGGTTGAGCGTCTATAAGTTACAATAACGCTTACTTTCGTATGCTTATCGACTTATTTATATTAAAAAGTCACTTAATGAGGCCTATGTATAGCAATGGACATGCTACAATTAATATGATGAGGATAGTGATGATAAGTGATAATTCAATTATATACAGTAGAACTAACTAACTAAAAATATAGCTAAATCACAAAGATATACGTTTTTAAAATTGTTAGGGACATTGTAGATAATTTTCTGTATTTTTATGTGAATTCTCTACTTATTTTTCTGCTTAGGAGTCTGATATCTTGGCATTGACAATATTATTCTATATCCCAAAAGGCGACAATGTTCCATTTCCAGTACAACATATTAAAAAGGTGAGGGTGCAATTTATGCAGATAAATAAAACTGAATAATCTCTTTCGAATGTTATTTTTTATAGATTTTAATTAATGAATATTTTGTTATTATTATCGTTATACATATCTTCTGAATAATTGAACCAATTTTAATAATTTATTTCTACTTACTGAGAGAGATAGTTTAAATCTCATTTTATTGTAAACAATTTATTATTATGCAAACCATTGATCTGGGCTTGGTCCTATCTTGTGCAACAAAGATCGTGAGTTTGATTCCTACCCAGGACAAATATTGTCAACAAAACAAATAGAAAGATGGTAGAACAAATACTTTCTTATGTATATATAGATTCTTTAAGTGGAAACATACTAGTAACTTTGCTATCATCGGAGAAAATTGACTCTATCAAATATACGAAAACAATATAATGAACATAAAGCATCCATTCCCTTTGAAACAAATTGTGAAGGTTCATTTATACGTGAGTTGCAAAGTCAGCGAACCTTTGAAGTTATGTGAACAAAAGACACAAAGTACTAAGAAATAAATGATAAGGTTAATGTACCACGATCTTGAGTTAAACTCTCTCTGACGTACGAAGTATTTTCTTCATCATCATAAAAGCGGCTTCCCAAAAGCGTGTTGGAAATCACAGGCCGTAGCTATCGCAACAGACATGCAGCTGCTCATGTCCGTCCTGTGCATTTAAGCTATAGCTTATACGAAACAGTGTACTGTTTCGGATGGGAATAAAGCCATCTGTCGGTTCCGGTACGTCAGTCACCTATTACGACACCTGGTACAGGGGAGGTACTGTTCTACTCTGGCGGTACACCACGTCATTATAAGACTGACTTGATGCAAGCAATTAGGTGATGAAACGTACACAGTTCTATTTTTCAGAAATATCTACAAGAACAGTTAAAAATATTTCTATTAAAACAATATATAAATGGTCTAAAAGTATTCATTGAACAAGTAGTATCCTTAACATAGCGTTTATGTTAAAAATTACAGCAAGAATGAGTATTTTGATGGCACAAAAATAAGAAGTGATCGCCTAATATATTTTTCGATATGTTTTTGTGGTAAAATATTTTCTTTAATAAAAATATTATGAACCAGCTGACTCTACAGACGTTGTATTAAATTGAAATATAAATAACTTTTCTTTATAGTACACTATAAAGAAAGCAAAAAATATTTTAATTGGTTTGACAGTTTAGAAGGTTATCTCGGACAAACATTATGACACGTAATATTTATATAGATACATATGTTTTGTAAAAAAATCATCAATCGGCCAGTGGTTACATACTGGTCCTGCCGAAACATTTACTAAAGAAAATCAGGTGACAAAAATACTCAACAAATAAATATAACATAGAAAACTTTTCCTTAAATAAAATTTAATGTAATACTATATAGATGTATATATATGATTATCCTTGCTACATTTCGATGTAAAAAGCAGCTAATTTCACTATTTTATTGTTATGAAAAAGGTCAAATGTAATTCAATTAAGACCTACGAAACAAAATTGCTTTCTAAAGGTTGTAACAAAGTACAGCTAGAGGTAAGTGAGTAAAGAAAAATAAATACATAAAAGAAGATACCTGATTAGGAGAAAACGGGGGCCATTTGTACAAATAATAAAGAATGAAGAAATAGGAACTCTTGAACCATCATAAATTAAGCGTAAATGAGCGAGGTTGTGTTAAAGGAAGTGCATTCTATAAGAGAAAGCCCCGAATCGTAAAGGAATTATCAAAGGAAGTTGTGGAATGAAAAATTATCTCAATGAGCTTTTTTTTTAAGAACAGACAAAAACAGGATAAGGCACAAGTAAAATTGACGATCTAAATTAAAATAATTACATTTACATGAAGAAAATGAAATAATTATTTCCGCAAACCAATATTCCGCAATAATTTTCAAAGCGGTTGGTTGCGTATTATAATACAATAACAACAAACCAATTTAATGTTATCTAAACCTTCATAGCAGTTATCGTAACTTACATTTTCATTAATAGAGAAACAAAAACTCTTGCCTATTTCCCGCTTCTATTTATTAATCTAGGCTAGCCTATTAATTTTGTTTTTATTTCGAACCTAACATGCTAAGGGTCCTCAGTCCAAATATATAAATATCATCATTTCAATTTTTTTTTTTTTAAATAAAATCTAATTTAGTACTAAAACGATCCAATTACATTGCAAGCGTGATAATTTATATAAAATCCTTTTTCAAATTAAATCCTAAATAAGGATCAAACTCAGAGTCTAAAAGGTTCAGGTCTAGCTCATTGTCACTATGCTATATATATACTTAAAATGGTCGGGAATATTCATGGTCGAGAGGAATCAATAAGAACTTATTAATTTTACTAATCATATTACAATTTCTGAGACCGGAAAACTACTCTTACTTATTATGAAAAGATAAAGCAAAACCTAAGATATGGTGATGAAAATGGAATTTAGGTTCTTTGTAAAATAAAACTCATGTACCAAGCTTTATCGAAATGAAAACTAGGAAAATTAAAGAATAATTAGTAATAGAACCATACTCTTTTGACAGCTTTAAAACGAGGTTTATTCAACTCTTTTGATTTTTTTGTTTAACATTTGATTCACCTATTCAGGATAGAACGGTTGCAACATAACAAGAAAAAATATTTAAAACCATTAAACCATAAAACATTATATACTACGAACGCAATGCATAGATGATGCCAAAAATAAATGTATTGTATACCTAAATCCTAAAATAAATCCTACCTACACCATACAACTACACCAAATTAATCTAAATTGGGTTTGGCATATACCCCTTTAACCTGCCACTTCTCGGTATAAAGATTTAGCTTCAGTCAGGTTATTAGATACAAAGATTAATGACGAATGACATAACAAAAAGTACACATAAAAGATCCAACCCACTTCATATTCAAATTACTGCCAACTTCATAAGATTTATGGCAAAAACGATTACTCGCACAACACACTCTTAATGTGGGTTGGATTCCTCTGTATTCGAGGAAACGTTTTATCTATGAAGCTTAAATGTGACACGAGTAAGAAGAAGTGAAAATTGTTGTGAATTTCGTAGTTTCCTTTTCAGTAAACAATTGGTATCATCGTATTATTATATTATGATATGCTTTGTTCAACATCCCACCATAAGCAATAAATATGTAAATCTGAATTTCAAAATGAGAACAGTGAAGCAAAAAATTGAGTCATTAAAAAATTATCAAACCATATTATGTCAACACAAAAATAACCTAGCTGCTGAACTACAGGGAACAAGCTGCCTAAGATTTTCTGGCCTCAAGATAATTAGTATATCGGAGCTAGCATCAAGATTCGCAGACAAATATTAGAATCTGCATGACTTGGTGCATTTCTCTCCTGAAGATACTTTTTACCAATGAGAATCAGACAGCATATAAGACTATTGCGTACATATGAAAGAGATTAAAAAGTAGCAGAATACAAAAAGAAACAATAGTATTATTATCATCTTGAACTATAATTGAATTAAATGGTAATGCTTCCATGATATTTTTTTCTTATTCCCAGGTTTATAAAAACTTCAGATAGCTTTCAGAAATTCGAGATAATTTTGTTGACCATGGTATGTATACAATATCTGGCTTTTAATTGTGTATTCTACAGTTAATTTATTTAATGACGTCCAAAATAAATAGTCACCAGGATATTAAATACATTTTCAGACTTCTATTACTGTTATAATAAAAAAAGAAAATTAGGTTTACGATACCCTTTTCAGGAAAAAAAAATAAGGCGCGTCACCCTTAGTAAACTTTATTTTAGTTAGGAACTCCCTAATTCATCTCACTTACTAAATTGGACGACGTTTTCATGTTACCATTTCATTACAATTGCAACATCTCATTAATAAATTGTCCCTTCCTTTTGTTGCTGATGACAAAACAGTCTTCCTTAAGTATTTTCGTGAATTTACATATGCCGTACAATGAACTGTATTCAAGCTTAACTAGTGTAACGGTTTTATTGAAATTTGGCATATTTGATTAGCTGCAACCTCACAGGAGAATATAGGACAATCCATGGATTAAATAGAAATTCTTACAAGAGGCGATCGATATAAAGAGATATAAATGATAGAACCAATGGTGGAAAGCTCCATCTAATTATCCTTATTTAATTTGTAGGCTCATTTTAAAGGTATTTAATGCAATATTACTACAATTTTCCTCTATATCAATAGATATTCCTTACTCAAACGACCGTTGACCTTGATAACCTAATAATACCTGTATAAAAATCATTTGAACAAACAGGTTAATTTTGTCTACTTTAAACTGGTCTGTCAAGCGGGTCTTAGGATAATAATTGTTATAATACTAATATCGGTAATTTAGTAAATTAAATATTTTTTAGATGCTCCATCCAAATCTAAGATTCGATAAAAATCCCTGAATATATGGAGCATTTTAAAAAAATTGTAAGCGCAATGTAGGTTCTGTGATGTGTGTCCCTGCAAGATCGTAGGGGAAAAAATAGATCGTAAGGATAAGAAGATCAAAGAAGTTAAGCAACATTAATAACTGTTGGAATGGTTGATCCGTCGTTGGTTTTATAATAAATTTATAGTCCTGAAAAACCCACCATTTTATCCGGTTTCTTTATTCCACTAGAAGGCATAAGCCAGTGCCTAGAGTGAGTACATTAATAAATGTCTAATGATGATTGCCTTACTCGCATATTTAGAAGTTGTCATTGTTACGGACCCAATAGTATATACGGCGTTATAGTAGTGTTCCTCCTCCATCTTGTGCGTCAAAAATCGCGGGTTTTATCCACTCAGGACAAACTTTCAAATGATGAATGTTCTGTCTGATTGTAGTGTATATATAAGTATTCTATTTGTGATTCTTCTGTTCTCTAATAATACATTTGCATTAAGCGACTTATCTCAGACTCAATACTTCAGATGTATTTGCTTTATCATGATTCAAATCACTTTATCCCGTAATAAATCCTCTTATCAAATCAGAAGAATCCACAAAAATCAGAATTCAAAAAACGAAAGTAAATTTAAAATTAACAGGGTTTGCTTGAATTCCGCATTCCATTTACACGAGAGCTTCAGAGCGAATCCCTTTAATAATTGTCTAATTATTTTGATTTTTTTATATAATATAAATATATAGTGATTTTTATAGTAAGAATAACTGAATATAAACTCTCTATTAAGATTTTATAACACCATTGTCATGGAAAAACGTAGGTCATGTATTCCTAGAGGTTTCCTAAAGGACAGTTTGGCTTAGTCCAATTGGTTTTTATTAATTTAAGCTGACAATGATCACTTATGGGCGCCTACCACACCTCGTAGCATACGTAGAGACACGGACCACGGCTTGAGTAGCCATTGTTTGAGAGGACAGTCCAGTACTAGAGCGGATGGAAGTAGCTGTCTCTCAGGAAATATTTCGCTCTTACTCGCGAGTGCATTGTGCATTTTTTTTTTTGGAAAACATCACGCCAGTGTACCATCGGGTTAGGCATAGACTATATAGATCTCCACTTATTACGATCTTGGCATATACGCTTGTTTATTTTTGGTACTTCTAACCTGGCTCTTTTTTAATACTTCTTCTACCTGGTTAAGATATGTTCGCCTTCGTCATCCAATACTGACTCTTCCATTCACTTCCGCTCTATATATTTGTGCAGTCATTCTACTTCATCCATCTTTTCTACGTGTCCAAACTATCTTAACATTTTTTTCTCTATTCTTGTCGCAAAATCATCCTTTATAAGGGAATAACTAAATGCTGCTACTACTCAGACCTTAATTCCGATGCCAACGGTAGGTATGTGGTCATTTATCATTGTAAACCCCAGCTCTAGTGACCGTTGGTTCCTTGCAATATTTATATAAATAGGTCTCAAAAAGTATGTACCGTGGACCCTGATGTAAAACTAAGACAGACGACACTGACGACGTCCCGAACATATAGCTAGTTTCAAAGATAAAATTGCAGTAAATATAATTGAATTGCTTAAACTGCTAGCATAAAGCCAAATGGTTCGTTAGCGCCAACGCTGATAAAGATTTCTATAACATTAACTCAGTGCTACGAGAACTTCAACCCTTTATAAGGCGGTTTATGATAACATTTTTCATTTGATATAAACCGTATTATTAAGAACATAAAGTTGAGATTATGGTGGGATATACTCGTAGTACAGCACTGCAAAAGCTTAACACTATTGGCTTTTCTTAGAATTTCTTTTCTGGTTGCTCGAATAATGAACTGGGTGTAAATTTATTTTTAAGATTCGTCGTAAGTTCCTTTTTTATCTCAACGTCTAACCAGTTTGTTGGAAACGGGGATAAAAAAGCATCCTGGTCGCAAAGTTGTGCTCTGTGATTGCCAAAATGCCTGCCCAGGGTCGTAATTATTGGCGACATTCCTCCTATCTTGAGGAGGCCTACGACCATCAATGGACTTTCTATGGCTGATATGATAATGATGAATTATTATCCAGGTCAATAGGAAGTTTTTTTAATTTGAAATTGTTATATTTTACTAGTATAACATTTTCGTGTTCAATAAAAAAAAATAAAGCTACTTTAGTCAGAGCGTGAAACCTCTAGGACAGTTTAATATATACATAATAGGGACATAAATTTGTAACAATTCGTTAAGTTGTAGTATTTTGTTGAATTGCAAGTTTAGCTTCGATGTGAAGCAAATACTGTCGAGCGCCAGTCATTCGCCGTTTTACTCCACAGCCCAGCTTGCCCTAACTTATATTATAAATATTTAATTGTATTATAGAATGAATACTCAGAAGATTAGAAAAAAAAACTTTTATTTCCAATATGAAATACTTTCATTTCCAATCTTCTGAGTGCTAAGTTGAATGGGCATATCGGCACCAAAACAACAATATTATTTGATATAAAACCCTTCTGTATTATTTGTATTTGTTTTAAATAAGAAAAGACTATTTTATATAAACCATGTATTCTAAATAAATGGTTACCGGTTGAAGGTGAGCAAAATATTGATCATAAAAAAATTAAGTTCTAAAACCACATAATTTTGAAACTCAAAAAAATATTTACGATAAAATACTTTTTTTATATAAAGATAGTAGACGATATTAATCTAAATGGACGATGACCCTAAACACCACAAATAACAGACTTTTTATTTATTTAGTCTCTCTTAGTTTAACTCATTTTAATTTAGTCTAGAACTTTGCAACTTAGTGTTACAGTCACCAACACAAATAGACCAATATCAAAGATCATTTAAACTTTGTAAACTAGTCAGAAAATGTGTCTTACATAGACTTTTTATCTGTGTTCTGTTTTACTTTGAAAAATTTGTTAATAATGATATAATGTACCTTGCAGTCAACGGTATCTAATAAAAAAATTATAGGTACACGGATGAGTAGTTTTCAATGTATTTTATTATCTCTGTCACTGCGCCATTGAGATAACTTGAAACATGAAGCATCCCCCGGTTCTAGTAGACGAGCTCGTTATTTTAAGTAGGTATTTGAAGCAAAGTGAGGACTTACTATATTCGATCATTCGGTATCTCTATCTTACGTACCAGAAGTGGTGGACTCCCACCCACGACAAACATTTATGTGATGAATATTTTTGACATATGTTATAGTATTGGATATATATATATATATATATCTGTGTCTGGATGTTTACATTTATATTCTTTGTAATCTGTAACTCTAGTGTTTTAACTCTAGCTACTTATTTAGGAGTCAGTTCAATATATGACTTACTTACTTAGTAATATCTGAATACGGAAACCCAAAAGGCTAACGGATTTTTTTTTAAAAGGAACTTGATTTATTCCTTTAATAGTGACTTGTCAGTATTACTTTTTATTTAATAGTTACAAATGGTAAAATTTTACATGGATCTATGTATAGAATACATGCAAACATACACATGTGAGATTAACTAACTAAGGATCATTGAAATTATGTTGCCCTTAGGGTTGACAGTCGATTAAATACAAAGCTTTGAGTATATATATATATATATATATATATATATATATTACTATCTACATTTACCGTATTAATTAAACTCAATAACAATACAAAGGTAATTGATAGGATAAGATTCAAAAATATATTATAAAGAGATATAAGCATTTCTTAAGTAGTAATTAAGTCATTAGATTTTTGATATGCGCGCATGGCACTGTAATAACGTTTTGTATTATCCATGTATCTCTATATATAAAGGTATATTTAAAGTTAGTGTTTGGATGTCAAAATAGTGATTATGTACAAAGAAAGGTTTTTAAATTACATTGTGTAACAAAAAGGATAAGAATTATTATCTTTTACAGTCGAAGGAGAATAAACTTTAATTCTTTTCCACGGGTTTCATTTATTATGATTGTCAGTGACATCATTATGATATTTTGAGCATCTATATGCAGCGGTGACGCTTACTATCACGCAGACTGTATATTGATATACTTATGGTATTAAAAATATATTGATTCCTTTAAATCATCGAATATATTTTTAAAGTTAAGTAACCTATTTAAGAAAAACGTTGAAAAGTGATATTATTTTATAGTTTGTTGGAAAATAATTGCAACTTCATAGAACACCAAACTTCATTCCGCCAAGTAGCCACATAATGAGGAGTCTCTACAAAGGTTTTAATAACGCTAAAATGTTTTTGTTTGTTTGAGAGACAGTTGCTAAGCTGTTTTTTCATAAAGTCTTTGCCTCCGGCGTGGGAACAACGCCACAAAGTTCATAATAGGTAGGTACTCTCTTGACACGGTTCACCTTTAATGCTATTATGTTAACGTAACGAGAGTTTACTGCTAGGAAAATGAGTTTTATTAAATATTTTCCTGTACAATTTCCGATTCAATATTTTCTGTCGTTATTGCTTTTTGAGTTCTTTAACTGCTCATAATAATTTCGCGTTAGAGTAATTTAAAATAATTACGTAAATACTTTATCTTATAATAATAATAATAATTATAAAATGACTTTTATTCAGACAGTACAATGTTGTGTCAGTTTAGAATTGCTCCTTAATCTATTGGGTCCTCAACATCGTCCGTTTGCCCTAATTTGTCAAAGGTCCTCCAGCTCTTTCCATTCTCTTCTATTTAGCGCTGTCCTAGTCCATACTTTTCCGGCTGTTGCCTTTATTTCGACACGCCACCTACCACCTGTATTGTCTTCCGCATTTTCTTTTGGTGTTTCTTGGATACCTTAATATGATGTTTTTGTTCCATTTCTCATTCTCTCTTATTGTATGGCCTGCCCATCTCCACGTGAGTTTCCTTATTATTTTTATCACATCTTATTTGTTCATACGTTTTCTTATTAGTTTGTTTTTAAAAAAAATAAAATTATATTCTTTATAAAGAAGGCTTTACGTTGTGCTTAATTTAGTCAAAGAATAATGCACGTAAAATATAAAGACGTGCCAAAACAATATTCAAGTTTGGAAAAAAAATATCCAAAATTATGTTTGGGTCATTAATAGAATAATAGTATAAACACACTATTTATTGAAAAATAATGGGCTATTGTTACTAGTTTTGATACAAATAATAGGTACATGGACTAATTTTTTTTATTGAACTTGTTAGTAGATAAATGTAGGTTATGAAAGTGATTCATTAAGCAGGAGGAAATACACTGAGCAAATTATATTTATTTTTAATTACATTCTTAGAAATGTTCTAAGGGGGACTCGCAGTCGACTCTCGTGTAATCAGTGACATGATTCCACGTGACAATGACTGGACAAGTATTCCAAGATCAAAACAAATGCTAGTCAAAGGTCATGACTCAAGTGGAGAGTAGGGGTGATTATGTATAAACTAGTAAAAAAGATAGATAAACTAGTGCTTTAATGAGTCAAGTTTAGGTTTAAGTATGAGTTGTAAATATAAAGAAATTAAGATTTTTCATCGTTGTTGTTGCTAATCAGCAATTGCTGCAAAACTTGCTGCGTTCATGTGTTTTGATTTGAGAGGTAAGTGAGGCTGTTAAGTTACTGGGTAATGTAGCAGGACATTTGAAGGTTACAATATTGGCAATGGAGTAGCGAGAGTGATTTCCCAAGCTGTTTTGGACTACAGTGACTGTTTTTTATTGTCTCATTAGCGTCATCATGTTTGTTTTAATGATACTAAGTCGACAAATATGCGTGTAGTTTACGCAATAGTAACTGTCACAGTAGCCTACAGACTCTCGTAATATCAGAATTGTAAGGATATTACTAGTGCATCAAGAACCTTGTGACGTAAAGATATTATGACACAAAACACAGCAATTTCACTGCCTCTCTCACCATTCAACCGGAAACACAGCAATGCGAACAGTACTTTGCAGTAGAAATAGGTGAGAGTGAGGTACCAATGCGCACGATCTTTTGTTTAAAGCCTACCTCGTGTGAACGTACAGCCTTACTTAACGCCAACTTAACGCCAGAATCGCTAATCAGATCTGGATAACTTTTATTGATTTAGCACAGAAATAAATTATAATATGGAATCATAATCTACATTTTGTCCTATAAAAATGTACGGTAGCATAGGTTTGAATTTCATACATAGATAGTTTTGGGGTCAGAAAACGACTTAGGAAACTTCTTATCGCAAAAGAATTTGCGGTTCCTACGGGACATATTATTTTTAGCACAAAGGAACTGGAATGCTACTATGAATAGTGGCTTTTTAGCAGTCAGTTCTTGAAATAACAAAATTTTCCGATTATAGAATGTGAACTATGTGAAATAAGACATGCTTGGAGAGCTAGTTTTGTTAATACAAAGGGATGAACGATACACGTGTTTTATCAGAAATATAATCTTATGTCTCATCTGTGACATTTTGAAGATTAAAGGGTAAACAAATGAATGTTCTGAGAATGAAAATTGAATAACATCTTGATTGAGCACTTGAATCCTGTGACTGGAAGAGTTACATTATTTACATAACACAAATATTTTCATATCACTTCAATAACATTTCTTATTGTCACCTTGTGAAGATGAAGTTAGTTATTGTATTTGATCCGAAATAAGATTATTATATATTTCGTTTATATAAATATCTCAGTGAAGATTATTTTTACCAAAGATGGTTAATGAATATAATTTCAACGATTTTCATCAGTTATTTAAGTGGTATTCTGTTTAACTTTGATTGAAGTAAGCCTTTATAACACAAATTTTATTTATCTTTGTAATAATATCTTATTTGCTGTAGTATTTGACTTTAAAAAGAAGAGTATAGGTATATTAAGTTTTCTGACCAATTTTAACTTTCCTAGCTCTATCTTAGCTCTAGCTTACTATAAATGAAAATATGTGTTTGTTACGTTTTCACACTAATAAATCGATCATCGAGTAATGTTAAACACTGTGTTGAGGCTACAGAATGAAATATTATTTGAGTATTCTATCTTTAATAAAAACTACATTTTCATCAGCTTGTAAACGATCTATTTAGATTTGATATATCGATTACCGTACAATTTCTACTATCATTCAATACAGAATGTATTAAATTTTAATTTTCGTACGAATAATACGTACGAATGATGCTGTCATGAAGAAGTTGTGATCACATGGCCATGATACAAATATAGCTGCATACGCTTTTGTTCTTGATCAAACAGATTCCCAGGCAGGTGGCATTTTCCAACCACATTCTCTATTAAAATTTGGTTATTTTATAATTTCGAATTCAATAGTCTTATTGTGAATAGTGAATAACTAAATGTAATAAAATATAGATTATCTTGTATTCAGATATCTACACCGCACCTAGAGAATAGAATCAAGTATAATTTGATATCGCAAAAAGAAAACGTAAACGAAGAGTGAATGGATTGTCCATTACTCGTTTCGACCCTGCCAGGCAGACGCCATCAATTTCGCAAAAACATTAAGCTGAATAATAACTAAAAACTAATATATGAAATAGGATACATTTGTGTTATATGAAAATTATATTAGGGATATTTATTTTCCCTTATAAATTATTTGATAACAAACAAACGACAAGTTTAAATTAAATATGAAAATTGTTTTGCTTATTCATCCATGTTGTTTTATCTTCTGGAACCGAAATTCTTAACTTAAATATTAAAAGGCAATTTAGAACTAACTTGGCTCAAGAGTCAATAAGATATATTAATATTATCATAAACTAAATATACCTTAGACATAAGCCATTTTCACCCATAAGTGTTGCAAATATATTATCTTTTTATCAATTGTACTCGTGTCGTTTTTATTCTTCATTTCTATAATTTTTCACCAAACAATATCACACGTGATAACAATACTTAAAATCAAACCACTACTTACAGATTGCCGAAGTATTCTCGTGACGAAAGTATTCTCCTCTCGTAGAGACCTTAATACAATGCAAATAAAGTTCAAATATGTACTCACTGTCGCATCAGGTCTATGAGGAAATAAGCCAGATCCTTGAACCCTAGAGGTCCAGCTCGCACCATCATATAGAACTCGTCTAGGCAGGTTTGTTTGGGTTTCACGAAGTCGAAAGTGAAGCCTCCGGTGGTGATGAGGGGTGTACCAGTGTTGCCTAAGAACTTCGTGATCCTCGCGACTGACGCTGGAAAAAAAGAATGGCATTAATATTTGAAACGTTACAATATATATATATATATATATTTGAATTGTATGCCCTACTCAGATATATTCTCACCTCATCTATATAAGGAGAAGCTGACTGACAGACTTACAGACTGAAATATCAAGGCAGGGTCTATAAGGGTTACAAACATGAAATTTTGAACAAGAATTCTTTTTATAACGCAGGGAGCATTGAAAACGGATATTTGTGAACGGGTAAAGTTAGTATGAAAGTTCTTTGATTTTCAAAGTCACGTCGATACATTTTTATATTTGTGTTACGAGTATAAATTGCTTGTAATAATTATTTGAAAATTGAATAAAATTAACCGGAGCTATTATAATAAATAACTTACTACTTTTATTGTATTTATTATTCTCAGGGGGACCGGAACTACGCGGGTAAACCACGGGGCGATGCTAGTCGCAAATAAGCAATAAGAGGTCGCATCTATATAAATTAGACTATGTAAATGTGACATGGTATTTTCAGTTCACAAGTTTGGCAATGCGCTAGTGATACCTTTGTGATGACGTGTGTCTTAAGGCTGCAGTTATGTTTATCATTAAGCGGACCGTATGCTTCTTTGCTGACTTCATAATATAAAACAAAAAAAAGCTTTGGTACATTTGATACCACTACCAGCGCTAACGGGCCCGCAATAGTAATTTAAAGACTATAAGATAAAATATAATTGCTGACATTAGACACGATGGGGTCCGATTTCTGATTTACTTATTGTTATGAAAAATCATTAAATGAATCTTCCTTAAATCACAACAGGTTAAATAACACTGCATTTGTAAAAGATCTGCCTGAGGTACCTCTCGATACTGAATAGATGATTTCAATGCAAATTTCTCAGCCTATTATGGTTTTATTTAATTCTATGGCATAGTACTCAAAATGCGGCTTCAAAGGAAGGGATTAAGCACTCAATTTGAGCCCTATTATTTCCTATTGGGGTGTTATCCGGTCCAATGCAACCAGCCCTATAACAATTTCCAAATAATTCGGTTAACTGTATTCGTGTAGCATCTCGCCAAGTTTCAATTTGTTTATAAAAGATATTGAATATATTACACGTTGTGACTTAATAAATAGAGCACGTTAAGGATTTAATGCTCTAAATTCTTTTTCTAGGCTACAAAAGTCATTGCCCCCCGTTTTTTTGTTGCTCTGTACCATTTTATGCAACGCTTTTTAAGCTTAGTTGGAATATTGATTTTACAGCATCCCGCGGTTTCAGCCGTTTAGATCCCGTTTCTGTGAATAATAATCAAACAAAGTTGTTTAAGTTACTCTTTGAGAGGTATAGCCTGAGGTATAGCTATGCACTAGTGAATTTCCCACTAGTGAAGTTCACAATACAGGGACACCACTGAATGAACCTACTGGGTCGGACCCCGCAGGATAAACATTTATAAAAAGAATATATGTGTGTGTCTGTATTATATTTGTGATTCCTCTGTTTTCAGACGTCCGTAGCACAAGTGCTTTGAGCGACTTATCTTGGTGACAGATTAATGTACATTTGGTGTGATGTTATTTATTTATTTTTTATCTCATATTGTGACATATTATACAGTTTTTTTCAGTCTCGTTCCTTATTCAAACCGGAAAACAGGGACAATGGAAGATAATTTTCTCTCAAAACACGAAACGTAGCCGTGCAAAAATACGGAATGGCTGCAAAAATATAACCTTTTTTAAACAAAGAAATTTCGCGTCCGGGTCGGAGCACAGGAACAAGAAGAGGTAAAATCTTGAAAATATTCGATGTGACATGGTGAAAAATGTAAGAAAAGTCTGAAAACATTTATTATTTTATTTATAGACTATTTTTTGTCCAAACTAAAAAAATAGTATAGTATAGAAAGCTGAAAGGTAACAACGGTACCAACAAAAAGTCAAATACAAAACTAAATATTTTTGTGCACAACAGGAAAAATACTATATTTAAATACGTTAGATGCATTATTATACATTATATTGAAAATGATGTGTACTAGAAAAAAATCAACTCGTCTCAGCCTTTAGATGAGACCCTTCCCGTTCCTTATACAAATTTAATGGTAACCAATAATTTAAAAATAGTTACTTAGTTATTTTAGACGCTAGATCTTATTTTATTTAAACTTCTCCATTTACAAATATATAAGACTGTTGCTCCGGAAAAGAGGATAAACTTAAAAATTACAAGGTTAGTAAGCCAAATTTAGTTTTTGGCTACAGTTTACAACACTAAAACAAAATCATAAAAGATGATTATAAACTAACTCGTGTATGTAAAAAAGAAAAAAATAAATATCTTCATTATTATATAAATAAGTACCAAAAGTCAACCGAACTTAAGCTATGTTACCAAAACAAACTCTGTACTTGTTCTACGGGCAATTTAAAATACCTTTTATACCACCACATATAACAGACAGTTTCACAAAATCAATTGTGAGAAAGTCAAGTAAGAAGTCGAACAATAAAAGTGCTCTAAAACAATTTTGCTGAAAAGTTAAAACTAGCAAACTTCAAACGAATTTTAAAAGTTTATGCTAGCTATTTACAGCAATAGATTTTATTAAATTAAATCAGTCAAAAATTTTACATAGTTTGATCATTTTTAAACTGCCAGGAGCAATATTTTACTACATATTCAATCTCGGGTGATTGATTTTGATAAAAGATAACTGACCTGACTAATTTTATATTTCTCGAGAGATCGAAATTTCTTCACTTATAGTACAGTACTTATAGTTATACAACACATAAAATATACAAGATGCATCTCATCACCATCAATATTGACGCAGAACATCCATGGTTAGACAAAGGCCTAGCCAAAGGTGGATTTGGCCCGGAGTTACCGAGCTGGGCGGGCGTGGTGGCAATCTTAGAGCGTAGCTTTGCAACGGGAATATTGCTGCTCTAGTATTAAGCTACGCTGTCTATTGTGGGCTTACTGCTATTTGTCGGTACTGATACCTTAGTCAACCTTTGCAATACCTGCGTTACCTACCCCGGGCGTACGAGTTAATTTTTTCCTTTGGGCTAATCTTTGCTATAAACTCTACAGGAGAATACTTGCCACGTCGTTTTTTTTGTATTTAAAAGGATCATTTACGTTGTTACAGTTCCACCGATATTTTGCGAATAATTTCACCTATATTATTTCAAACCGCAGCGCAGTGAATATTTGGCAAAGCATTTTAACAATTCATGAGTAATGGGTTTACCTTTAATACAACTCCGACAATGCTGTATTTGTTTAGTCAATTAGCGGGAACCGTGTTGACATACCGTGTTCGGAATATTACAAACGTCTTACATTAAATAATAATTAGATTGAAATAATAATTGTGTAGCAAAAACTTATCAAATTTGTAATATTTTTCTTTTCTATAACAATTAAAAGTTAAGTTTAATTTACATGAAAGCTACATATTGATTTTTAAATATACAATAAAATAATTTGTTTGTTAGATTCGTGGTCACTTTATCTTATAGCTACTTGTTATGATCTGCTAGGCGTATGAGGTATCAATATACCACATACACCATTAATTTCCTATTGCTCTACAGGAAATTAATGGTGCATTGCTCAGCCCAGCGGAAATTTTCATAACTTGAACATATAACCTATTAAGTCCGCCATTTGTACATTTTATGCAATAAAGTTAAATAAATAAACAAAATAAAAAAATAATCAAGTATTTTCGCCAAAAAATTTTCTGGGACTGATTTTTTATTAAAGCGTTAAATACGCTTTTTTTTGTTTACTATTACCAAATACTAGAAGTAGACCAATACTCTCGATTTGTCTTAAGAGTATCTCAGCAATCGCTTTGTTTAAAATAAGGACCGGCAATAATCACTAAATTCTCAGATTGAAGATATGTAGTTATAATTCAACCAATATAAATTTCACGTAAAATGATTCCAAGACGCTATCATATCACTCTGTCAAAAATGTATCATATATTACGTCGAACAAAATGTTGACTTTACACGCTCTAAGTCTAAGAGCCCATAATGCAGTAACTCTATACATAGATGAGGTTTTCTACTAATAAAGAGCATACGATCCGGGAGTTGATAAGCTTCATCACCTCTCTCACGGCCTATGGCCACGGGCCTCACCTGAGGAGATTAAGTAACATTTTCCAGTAAATGCGTCCTAATTTGGGCCTTAGTCCGAAACACAACAATGCAAAGACTGCGACTGAGCTCATGCAGACGACCTAGCTAGAGACAAATAAAAATTAAAACAAAAGTATTTTTAATCTATTACTGGTAAATATGTAAAGTATAAAAATTATATACGATTAAATATGA
The DNA here is from genome assembly GCA_020976665.1 of Heortia vitessoides. Classification (NCBI taxonomy): domain Eukaryota; kingdom Metazoa; phylum Arthropoda; class Insecta; order Lepidoptera; family Crambidae; genus Heortia; species Heortia vitessoides. Next base: position 11,406,433 of record JACJUM010002477.1, read on the forward strand.
GTTGGTTTTTATTATCAAATAAGAGTAATGTAAGAGATCTACTATATTTATTAGTTAGCAAAATCGTTGTGCTCGTTCAGTGTTTTGTTACATATATTTTTTTAATCTTGATAATTACTGCACTTCATTAGCTTATTATGTTTCTTCCTGGTAGTGGAGTAGTAAATAATGTCACTTGACATCAAATCCGCCATATGTCCTTACATTGTATTTTTGATGAACAAAAAATTCAAAACACGAAAATAATAACAAATTCATACAAGATCTTATACATTGGCCTATTTCCGAGAAAAGTAGCCTTAAGCATTTATGTAAAGGACATCACCCTAAATATTTACCAAATAAATTGTACTGCGTGGTGATAGAAACAACCCTTAGCGCCTTAGATAGGATCTCTATGACCAGAGCCATCGGCCCTATTAAATAAATAAATGAAGCTGCAGAGCTGAGAAGTAGATGAGTCAATAATAATTTCTCCCGCGATTTCTTTCGGAGTTATCTTGCGTTACATATGGGACAGCCAGTACAATACACCAATCATTCCAGAGATAACACAGTTATACCAAATTCAAAGGGAGAATCTCACATCTACCCCGTTGTAGCCGCTACGTGATTCTTAGTATGTTTCCTATAAAAAAAGGTTCTTTTGCACACGTCCAAAAACTTTTTGCGCTCAACTTACCATAGCATGTTTATAAATCTATTATTGGAATAGTTGCAAATATTCAGAAAAAATATTGTTTATTTGCACATTTGGACCCGATTGCACATTTGGTGATATGCCTATTTAACGTAAAAATAGGTTCATCCGTTTTGAAATTTAACTCAAATATAATTTAAAAAGCTTATTTTGTAAATACCGTACATACTTTATTAACTTAGCTTTAAAATCTGTTATTTTGATATTACAAAGAGACACTTAAAAAATCCTCAAACACAGCGCGATGATAAGATAATTTGCTGATGAAACTTAGCAGGCGTTTGGAGTGCAACTACTTTTATCGTCATATATTGGATAATATAGTTTTTACATGAAAGAGTAACTAACGAACATATTTATCCATAAATCCATACATTCTTACAAACCTCACGTTTATAATATTTGTAGGATCTTAGGAAGCTTCGGAGCCAGGTCGATGTACGAGATGTTTTGACGTGACGACGTCTTATAAATTGGTTTGCCGGGTGACACTTCAAGAAACTGCGCTACGCTCCGCTCACGTTATGCGCTCACAATGAGAGCGAGTGAGAGGCACGCATCCCTCTCACTCGCTCTCATTGTGACGTGTGTTACGCAAATGTATTGCAAGTTATTGTATGTATATTTGTATATAAATACGTATGTATGTGTAAAGGTAAAAATAAAATTTTATTAATATGAAATTCAGTGCGAGATTCTTTGTATAAATTAATGTTTTAAATATAATTCTTTGTATAAATAAATGTTTTAAATTGTTACTATTATCCTTATTTATGCCTACTATACAAATGAATATTCACATTAAAATTATTTTACCACTCAAAGTCGTTGTCACGTAAAACTTTCGCCCGTTTACCGACTTTACAGGCAACCAATTTTTTATGAATATATTTATTGAAAATTTTACTGTGAGATACCGGTAGAACATAATTCTACCATGTAATTTAAGGAATGGCTTTGTTCCTGCAAACAATATTACCCACCTTTACCACCATACCCCACCTTGATGGGTATGCTGGCTTTGTAAAAATGAAATTATATTGGGTTTAAATTATACCATCGTTCAAATCCTATAGTTCAGAACACACTGCTTTTGGGTTTTCCACTTTATATAACATAATAATAAGCCGATTGTAATATTTCCTAATATTTGGGTTCACTACTTATAATAAAACTGCACTTTCAACGGCTTTACAATGCGGTTTATTTATATTTTTACTGTGATTTCAGGAACCGTGTCTTGAAAACGATAAAAGTTAAACGAACCGCATTTTAAAACCGGTAAAACAGTAATATTATTGAAACATTGATTTAAAAGATAATAATGACAACATGATTCCTCCGCCATTGATGTTGTAACTGCACTGAACTACATAGTCGGAAGATCCAAACCGATAGTTGTATCCCCGCTGTACTTACTATTTTACAGCTACGCTATTTTGAATAGATCAACTGTCGGTATAAGATGAGGTACTATTCTATACTGTCACTAGTCTATATTGCATTAATAGACATAGCCCAGCGGATTAGCAAATATAAATGGCAATGAACAGGACAGACAGTTCATGGCCAAAGAGGCGGTGGTTAATGAGGGTACCGTAAGGGTCCAGAATGGAGACAACGCAGCAAGAGCAGAGGAGGACGTCCACCCACCAAGTGGACTAAATATCGCTTGGTGATCTGACCAGAAGAAAATTTGGCAGAAGAAACACACTAGTTTTCACTTTCCTCTATAATTATTTATTCTTAAATGTTGAAATTAGAGCACTGCAAAAAATGTATAGTGGGAGTTTGAGAGATAAATAAATGCAGAATGTGATAAAAGATCGATGTTGTGTTTGGATATGTAAACCGGATGAACGAAATTAGAATGACAGCACAAATATATCGAACAGAATTCTTCGAATGGAAAAGTTGCTATAGGATGACCTGGGCAAACATACCTTAACCAGGTAGAAGCCTTCTTAAAGAAAAGCCAGATCAGAAGTATAAAAATAAACGAGTGTGTAAGGATTAATGCACGTAAAGGAAGCGAGAGAGGTATGCCAAGAACATAGAAAGTCGAGATCAATAGTCTCTGCATATATCAATGGGACACATGTGGGATGTATGTATGTAGAAGCACAGAATCACTTTGAATGCAGGCTGCGTACACCGGTTCTACAGGAAATTAGTTGGAGAGTTCTATATCCAGAAGTGAACACCCTACATCTAAAATAATGTTAATTAATGTCAAATCACTTAACACAGAGATAACAAAATAATAATTTGATAAAAAGTGAGTATATCGTTTATTTGAAATATTAATGAAATAGCTATACTGAAGTTTAATCAAATTTGAAACTGAGTTAACAAACAAAATCCGCCGGTGAGTCGCTGTGAATCTGGCGCTCAACGCCAGCGTTTCTCTGACCGGGAGAGACTCAAACATTTACAATGTTTTAAAATGTTTTTCACTAATGGATGGAATGATTAATTAAAAAGTCGATATTTTTTATTAATATTTATTTTTCTTTATTTGGCTTAAATATAGTAATAGTTATTAAAGATGTTTCTTTGTTTGTAAATATTAATTTCATGGCTGAAAGTTTTAATGCAATTAAGTTGCAATGTTTTGGTAATTAATCTTTTTTTTACTATTTAACAACTTATTTTCGGTGTTTACCCCGTTTCTCAGTGATAGTGACAGTAATAGTAAGTAGATTTAACGTCGGAGGTTACAGCTAAACCACATATATTGCAAATGCGTTAATTTTTTGCATGTGTGTCACTAAATTCTCGCCCGAAAAGAAGGATGGACGCTTAATGGATATAGAAAAATTTTTGTATTTGTTGAATTTAGATTCTAGTCTAGACTGAGTTTTTTATCTATTTAGGTTAAAGTTTTGTCGTCAGATAGATCTTATTTAGTTTTTCATAAAACTTCTTATGGTTCACGTTATCACGTTTGTTTTTTGTTTGCAATTTAAATCATAGCTGTTTAATTATTATATAGTTTGATGAAAAACAATCTGCAGTTGAGAAACACCTACCTATATATATATATATATATATATATATATATATATATATATATATATATATATATATATATATATATATC